>CM056452.1:27067976-27125253 GCA_029783895.1 Triplophysa bombifrons
TCATAAGCTTGGGACCAGCCACAGAAAAGGCCCGATCACCCTTTGATTTATAGTGTCACTAGGCACAGTTAAGAGCAAGTGAGTAGAAGATCTAAGTTACCTAGCAGGACAATATGGCTCAAGAAGTTCACTATATACCTTAGTCTGAAGACTGAAGAAGACCAAAATAAAGAGAGTTGCAATAATCTAATCGCGATGTTACAAAAGCATGAATCACAACTTCAAAATCTTTGCTTGAAAGAAGATTCCTCAACTTTGCAATAGACCTTAAATGGAAAAAAGCTTCCTCTAAAATAAGTATTAACTTGTTAATCAAAAAATGATAGTGAGTCAAAGATCAATCCAAGGTTATTGATTTGTTTGTGTACATCGTTGAAAGTGGACCTAACTGGACTTCAGATGAAGAGAAGAATTTGAAGGACAACCTTGACATAAAACCTCTGTTTTATTGTCATTAAGCAGCAAATAGTTATTTGCCATCCACCTCTTTATATCAGCTACACATTTCAACACATCATTGGAAACAGTGTTGTCAAGCCTCACTCGAAGAATTTGGGATTGGGAATCGTCTGTATAACAGTGATATGAAATGTTGTATTTCTGAATAATGATGGCCAGGGGAAGCATCTAAAGAGAAAACAATAAAGGTCCAAAAATGGATTTCTGGGGTACATCACACAAAACAGGTGCAGATGATGATGAAAAGTTACGCGGTTTACAGTAAAGGTCCTGTTCTTGAGGTAAGAAGCAAACCATTGTAATATTTTGTTGCCTTTGACACCTACCGCACATTCTAGTCGTTCAAGAAGAATGTTATGGTCAACGGTTTTAAATGCCGCACTCAGTATAATTGACTGTGTAGTGTGCACTAGACTGGATTCCTCTGGTGTCATCATAAAAGAAGTTGTGTGGTGGGTGTTGTGAGTCCATCATGACATGAAAGAGCTGTCTGTTTGAAAGACACCAAGACTCGATTGTCACCCTCCAGCCCTTTCTCATCTGATCCCAGAACTTTCTTCACTTTCATTTTGTTCTGTTTGACAATATTTGAGTTTATTGGGTGGTGAAGGCTGCGTGCCGGTCAAATGATAAAGTCAGAACTAGTTTGAAGGGAGAGTGTCCCGGCCCCATTAGGTGAGGTCTTATGAACCGATGTTCATAAGTTTTGTGTGTGTTTCACATTTCTGCTTTCATGTTAACTTGAACATTCTCTTGTTTGTCACTGAACAAGGCAAATCTTTATCAACATTTTTATCCATTTATTCCGTTTTAGAAGAAAAAGCATCTGGAAAGTATTACACAATCACCATTTTCAACACTGTTTAGAGCGATGTTGAGGATGTGATGACTAGAAAGTTTTCTCAATTGAGTGTCATTTTTATTTTCATCTGAAAGGACAGAGCAGTTTTTCTCCTTTTGAGTGTTGTGTGGATTACTGGAATATTTTCAGCTCTTGTGTTTCATGTCTGCTGATATGTTGAGGTCAAACATCTGTGTTTGAGTGTCGTGTAAAGTAAAGAATGCCTAATGTTTGCCAACAATCGAAGGAAAAACTCTGGAGAGTTAGCTAGGAGTCAGATCTGAAGTTCTCACATGAGTCATGTGTGACAAAATCCACTTGGATCTTCAGCTGCGTTTCAGCTCAGGCTGAAAATGATCGAATGAATGTGGCAGCAGATTTGTAACGCAACATAATATAATATCTGAATTCTTTCCTGAAAGAGATATTGGATCCTATTTTCTCATTTCATGCACAAATATCTTTAAAGCTCTTCAGTTGCTCTTCTTCATTGTTGCTCAAAAGCCAGACGGAAGTTTTGCCCTGATTTCAATATAACAAGCTGATGAATGCATTTTATTAATATTTCATACTTTCGTCTTCAAATCCACCGTCATGTTATTTGTCACAGATTATTATCACAGGCGTTTTTGTACTTAAGTAGTGTGTGTTTGTGTGCGTTGCATTATTGTTTTTTCATTTGCCATGTTTTGTCTTTCGCCATTGTGATGTGAACAAACATCTATCCTGAGTATTAAAATCATCCTGCACATGTGAATGATTCTCACATTGAAGAGATCAAACGTTATCACATGAGCAAACACACACACACAGAGATTGTGAGCTTCAGTGTGTGACTGATAAATGTGTTTGAATCGCTGCTTTGAGAGGCTTTTGGGTGTGGTGCTGATGATTCATCTGAAGTAAAACAAAAACAAAAAAACACTGATCTTCAGATATCAAACAAACGATACAATACTGTGCATAAAAGCGTTCTGTATTTTTAGGACTTTAGACTTTTAGCTCAGTATTAGGTTATTGACTGAGCTGACTAAGAAACTGTTTGTGTTCTCCTTACATTTTTTGTCAACACTCTCACACAGTTTACAATACTGATAATGCCATTAAACAGCAGATAAACACAATAACAACTCTCATGGCATATGAACAGCTGCTTGTGGAGATGAAACTTATGATAGGGTTGAGTCTTTATTTCATGACTTCAGTTTCTCTCAGTGTAAAACGTTGCAATCAAGTCAAACGTAAAAGGCCCTTCTGAATAAAGATGATTAATGGTGAGAAGAGAACAAATGGCCAGCTCTCATAATGTAGTGCAAAAGAGTGATGTTAAATCACAGAATATCAAAACTAAATAGAGTTTCTCAAGAGCTGCTGGCGAAAAGAGTAAAAGAATGAGAATTAATGAACTGTTGAAAAGAGAATTAAATCCACCAACAGCTGCACAGTTTCCACCACTACAGCACTTCTGCTTATTCTTTTCCTGTTAATTACGACCACAAACACACACACACACACACACACACACACACACGTCATTCTGTTTGTGCTGCTGTGGGTTTGTTTTGGACGCACACTGAGTTCTCGTGCTCCCCTCTGAGGGAATGTTGGGTGTGACGGGACGGGAGGTTAACACACAGGCCGTGTGACTCACTGAAATTCCCTAATTCTCTTCCCCTGGATGAAGAGTCCAGCGGCCGCAGGCGTCAGTGCTCTGTATTGTGATGAGTCTTGCATTTTCGTGACATTTTCTTCGAGCGCACTGTTGTTGAAACGATTAAACTGATCTCAGCTATTGAGATGTTTCTCCTGATGTTTTTCTGGATTTCCCAGGAGCCTTTGTTTCGACCTGTGAGAATTCCGTTACGATGTGAGGCTACAGGTGGTTGCCATGACAACCACCAAGCACAGCAACAGGAAGTGATGTGAGCAGGATGTTGAGATTTTTAGTGTTTCCTGCAGGAGATCTGTTTGTGTCACGTGACTCTTCCTGTTCTGCCGGGACTTTTCCAGATATTTTCCAGACATCCATCTATGTATGAGTGTTGCTGTGCAGTATTATATTGCGGAACGCGGTTTCGTCCAGTCGTAATCCCAGAGCACAACGACATACTTTATAAAACACGATATCTGCCTGTTGCATGTCAAACTTAACTGTGTTCGATCACATCAATGATGTCAGAGTGGAGTCTTAAACGATCTGAACTGTGTGCATGTGAGACGCGCCCAGCGCTTATGAGTGACGTTTAGAGCAGATGTTAGTCATTTCTTCAGATTTGAGATTCTCAGTTTATTTGATCTGCAATGGGTTTGAAGATGCTGATGGATGACACGACAAGAGAAAGCCCAAAGGTGTGGTGTACGACAGTGTCTGATGTTAAACACATTTGTTGTTTTGTTTGGTCATCAGTGAGCTCTGGAGATTCACCTTTAAGCCCCAGAAACAGGGTTGAATTATACAGTTGTGTTCAAAATTATTCAACCCCCACTGAAATTGATTGTTTTGGTCGGTTTGACATTGATTATGATCATTCAGTCATCCTGCTTACAATTAAATCAAAGAGGCACGTGTAGGTCAGACAAATATAACATAACATTTATAATGAAATAACCACAAATGTCTTTTCTGAGCTCACATCATTATCAGTTTTATTCAACCCCCAAGTGACATTTAATCTTAGTACTTAGTACAACATCCTTTTACAGTTCTAACAGCTTTTAAACGTGAAGCATAGCTTGACACAAGTGTCTTGCAGCGATCTACGGGTATCTTCGCCCATCCATCATGGGCAAAAGCCTCCAGTTCAGTCACATTCTTAGGCTTGCGCACTGCAACTGCTTTCTTTAAGTCCCACCAGAGGTTCTCAATCGGATTTAAGTCTGGTGACTGCGATGGCCACTTCAAAATGTTCCAGCCTTTAATCTGCAACCATGCTCTAGTGGACTTGGAGGTATGCTTGGGATCATTGTCCTGTTGAAAGGTCCAACGTCTTCCAAGCCTCAGGTTTGTGACGGACTGCTTCACATTGTCATCCAATATCTCCTGGAACTGAAGTGAATTCATGGTACCTTGCACACGCTGAACCTTCCCAGTACCTGCAGAAGCAAAACAGCCCCAAAGCATGATTGACCCCCCGCCATGCTTCACAGTAGGCAAGGTGTTCTTTTCTTCATAGGCCTTGTTCTTCCTCCTCCAAACATAGCGTTGATCCATTTTGTTTCATCAGTCCACAGAACGCTATCCTAAAACTTCTGTGGTTTGTCCACATGACTTTTGGCATACTGCAGTCGACTCTTCTTATTCTTTAGGGACAGCAAGGGGGTGCGCCTGGGAGTTCTGGCATGGACGCCTTCATTACGCAGGGTGCGCCGTATTGTCTGAGCAGAAACTTCAGTACCCACATCTGACAAATCTTTCCTCAGTTCCTCAGCAGTCACACGGGGACTTTTCTCCACTCTACGCTTCAGGTAGCGCACAGCAGTCGAAGTCAGCATCTTCTTTCTGCCACGACCAGATAGCGTTTCAACAGTGCCCTTTGCCTTGAATTTGCGAATGATGCTTCCTATGGTGTCTCTTGGTATGTTTAACATCTTTGCAATCTTCTTATAGCCATTGCCCTTCCTGTGAAGAGTAATCACCTGTTCTCTTGTCTTCCTGGACCATTCTCTTGACCTCACCATGTTTGTAACCACACCAATAAATGTCTAGAAGGAGCTGAGTATCACAGTCATTTTAAAGCTGCCTAATTGGTGCGTATTAGGCTTTATTGCTGCTCCCTGATATCCACAGCTGTTTTCAATACCTGATTGAAAACACTTCATTGAACCTCTGTTCTTCAGACTGGTAGTCTTTAAGGGGTTGAATAATTATGTCAATGAAGAATTCACAAAAGAAACATTTACTACTGTATTACAAAACTAATTGATGTCATTTTAGTTGCATATGGTTCTTTAAGAAGTCCTTGTAGGATTTCATTCTGAATACAATTACAAATGTACACTAAATTCCCTAAAACCATTTACAGCATTGGGGGTTGAATAATTTTGAACACAACTGTATGACATGATCTTAACCTGCTGAAAGTGTGAAACAAAATACACTTTTTTTTTCTTTATCTGACTGCTCTTACTTGAGCTAACATTGTAGAACATCAAACCCTGAGAACTAAAAGAATGAACGCCCCTCCCTTTTTCTTTTTAGAAAAAAATGCGTCTTACATCAACGACGAGTGAAATGATGTAGCCTGTGATTTTGAAACGTATTGGACTCCAACAGTGATGCCAAAAAACTCCCACCGGAATGAATCTATTTCACCAATCACCCACTGAAGAAATGTTGCTTGGAACCCATCCTAAACTCGATTTTTCGTTCATTTCTCATTTCTGTTTTCAGATGTGAAATCTTTTTTAATTAAATTATCTTGAAATTCCACAAGAGCACATACAGCAAAAATAGCTTATATTTCCTCAGACGAGCAGAAGTGCATGAGTCTGCTCAGACCCTGACATGGCTAACAGAGAAAGATGCAAAAGCAATTATCTTGTTAAAGGAAATGATGTAGTTTTGTCATATTACGTATTATCTAACTATCCTTTAAACCTGGCTGTATGTTTTTGATTGGCTGAAACGATCCGACTCTATGTTTTTTGATTGGCCAGAATCAATAGGACTGTATGTTTTGATTGGCTAGAATCGATCAAACTATGTTTTTTTGATTGGACAGAATCGATCATACTGTGTTTTTTGATTGGCTGGATTTGTTCACTGATGGTTTTGATGTATGTGTACAGTACATTAGAAGTTTTTCTAATCAGCCTCATTGAACATCATGAGTCACTTTGTCTCCTGTGGCTTGTATTGTAACAGCAGATGACAAGAAAACCCTGTCGTCATTTTCATACAAACAGAATGATTTGTTTCTTATATATGTTTTAGCTG
This sequence comes from Triplophysa bombifrons, assembly GCA_029783895.1. Classification (NCBI taxonomy): domain Eukaryota; kingdom Metazoa; phylum Chordata; class Actinopteri; order Cypriniformes; family Nemacheilidae; genus Triplophysa; species Triplophysa bombifrons. The sequence continues at coordinate 27,074,213 of CM056452.1, forward strand.
AAGCCTTTAAAATTGTCTTTAATGCAAGACCTGTTCGTAAAAAAGCCATCGAAAAAGATGAAAGTAGTCTGTTGTCGTGTCATCCTCGTGTCTGGACATTGGCAGCAATAAAGACACGTTTTTAATTTCCTGAATCAAGATGTCAAACACTAAAAAGTAAAAGTGCCTAACATGAGTAAACTGACCAGTTAGTGTTTCCCGCATGAAGTTTTTTTGCTCCTTTTGTGTTTGTGAGTTCTCAACATCTGGAAAGAGGAACCGATACTGGCTGAAGTTTTGCTCAATAAATGTGGTATATTAATTTGATGTGGTGTCATGGGAAAATGAAACAGCTGTACTTATACTCGAAGCCGCTTCACATTTGCTCTTGATGGACTGTTTATGAAAACTCCCTGTGACGTAACGAGAGATATTTGTATTTCACTGTGTTTTCTGTTGTTAACTGTGCTAGATAATGGCTGGGATTCACTGGCCTACACACGTATACATTTACATTTTGAAACCACAGCTGCAGATTATCACACCGTATTTTTATAGAAATGTGCATCAAGTTGGGTGGCGTTTGATGTAAATATACTTTGATGGAGAACTGGAACTCTGTCGTGGCTCATTCTCTGGACTCCAGGAGGCCTTTGTGTGCTTGACAGTAAAACACCATGCAACAGTTATGTGAACCCGTGAATTATTATCACACGCAATGCATTTTGTTTGTTGTTATAAAAAACTCACACACAATGTAAACTCTAACAGTTCACACAGATCACTGAAGGGCTTTTCGCTAAAGTCTTCAAACCTTAACAAAATGATTTACATTATTATAATCTCCATCACAAAATGTCAAGTTTAATAACGACATATGTGATCTTGATTGAATAAATAATCCTAACCAAATAAATCTAAAGATGTCGATACATTTTAAAAACATGTAGAAAAACACGACACATTTCTAGGAATATTTTGTAGTTATATTCATCTAGTGATATCTAGTGATGTCTGATGATGTGTCTCAAGCACTAGACATTGTTTCTATCTTCAGAAGTAAAAACATCCCGCTAACTATTGAAAGAGTAGGTCAATCAAAATATATTTGTTATTAGTTATAAGTAGCATGAAGAGGAAAACGAACTAGTCTATCAGTGTTTATTAATGCATTTTGTTTTTCTATTGAGCTATTTTATTTATTCGATTTCAGTATAATGTTATGTAGTTCTAATTGTTAAAATGCTTTGTTTATTGTAACAGTGAAGTTTGACATAATACAAGTCAGATCAAGAGCAGGGTGTTGTGTGAGGTAATGGCCTGTAGGCTACACTATAACCATTCTGTTGTTTAAACTTGGCGAAGTGATTTGGAACTATAATGTGGTCGGCAGACTTGGAACACCTTCATAGATATGTATTTTACTGAAAGTTAATACATACCCATAGAAGGTTTGTCAACCAATAAGATTGAAGCATTCAACTGCCCGGTGGTATAATCATTACTAAAATATGGAGAGTATTTGGAAGTTCTCTATAGCTCACTTATACACAAGTTTATTTTCCACTAATGTCCTACAGAGAAGGTTACAACGTGTTAATACACGATTTACACATAATGGGTATTCACTCAATAACACCACATGCCCTCTCAGCACATTTTAAGACTGAAAATCAAGCAGTGTCTTTAATATTTTGGTCTATAGCATCAAGCGTGATCCAGACAGATAATTGTAACCTCTGAAGAGGTTGCTCTGGCCGCGGTTGGCAGTGGTGCGTTTGCATCGGTTGCATCGCTCATATTTTTCAAGTTGATCCATTAGACTCTGACATCCATACCTTAAGTAAAAATCTTTTCAGTCTCTCTTCATTATTGCGAAAACGATAATATGAGAAAAGGATCCTTTGTCTCGTACCTCCTGAAGTCTTGGAGCTCCTCCCGGTCTCGTTGACGTCTCATGGAGATGCTGTGTTCCCAGTTTTTCTCACAAGCCACCTGCAGGTCTCGAACCTTCTCATACTGACGGATTCGCTCTTCTAACATTCTGCAAGTTTCAACAATGACACAATAACACATCCATCCATTCACGTGTGAAGTCGTGTGCAGCACATTTATGTTCTCGTTGGCACTCACTCTTGGTGGTTTTTCTGAATGATTTCTCGTTCTCTCTTCTGGTCGTTCAAGCATTTCAGCTGATGGTCTCTTGTTCTGCTGATGTTCCTCAGCTCTTCTGAGATCTTCTGTGCTGGAAGTCTCTGCTCAGCTAACGTCGCAGGATCTCTCTGCTGCAGCGGGTGGTCCGGAGTGCAGAGATGACTCACAAAAATGTACGAACCCTAAAAGCCCACGCGTCATGTGACCAAATTCACTCAAAAAACACGCACCTGAAAGGAGACGTAGACTCACATGTGAATGGTTTAATGTCTTCCTGCGTCTCTGAACTTCAGCAAGTGCCAGATTAAACATCGCAACCTGTCGACTGTCTTCACGCTTTTTCATTCTGTCCGCCTGTAAGTGACACAAACACACATGTTCACAAATTCCTTCACAACTTTTATGTGCTTTATAATGCGCCTCCAGTGTGTTTGTGTTTGAACACCTCTTGTTTCTGGAAATACTGGAGATCTCTCTGATGTTGATGGAGCATTAAGACTCGCTCTTGTTCCTGCTCAGCTCTTTTTCTCTCATCATCTTGTTCATATAGGGGAACATTTCGTCGAGCCCGCTGCATACACACGTAACACAACTCCTGCGCATAATCACACGCAAAGATCACAGACGTGTCGTACTGTTCAGAGACGAATCATCTGTTAAGATGCGAAGAAAAGACATAAGGGTGGTTGAAATGTCACCTGTCCTGCTCGGCTGTGATCAGCGCACGTCTCGTTCACACCTGAATGACTCTTTAAGGTCATCGCGTTTATCGTGTCTCCTGCCAGCTGTGACAGCTTCACAACTCTGTGTTCATAACAAAGCCACACATCTGAGCTGAGCTGAACTAAGCCAACTTACGTCAATCATTATAAGAAACAGTACCATCTGTGAGTTGCTCTTAAATGTCACTTTGTAAAGTTCACATTAAAGGGATACTTCACCCAAAAATCTGTCATCATCTACTCACCTTCGAGTTGTTCCAAATCGGTAAAACTTTCATTGTTCTGATGAACACAGATATTTGGAAGAATGCTTAAAAACAGACAGCTTTTGACCCCCATTGACTTCCATAGTAAGAAAAAATTGTCAATAGTGCCCCAGAACTGTTTGCTGTCCTACATTCTTCAAAATGTCCTCTTTTGTGTTCAACCGAACAAACATAATAAACTATGGGAGCAGTGTTGGGTGTAACTAGTTACTTAGTAATTAGATACTGTAATTAAATTACCTTTCCTTGAAAAAGTAAAGTAAGGGACATAAAATTGACATAAAAAAGTCTAATTTTTAAATGCATGCGTAATTGTAACTTTCTTATATTTGTAATACTTTAGTCATTTAATAAGAGTACTTTATGTAGATTTATATTATTTATTTGAATGAATTAATAGTCGTTTCATGTGTATCCTTGAATCGCTTAACTCATCAAGGTTGATATAAGATACAGAAAGTATTTAGTAATAAGTAATTAAATACTTTTTGGGTGGAGTAATTTGTACAGTAATCTAACGACACTATTGAATATGTTGTTAGTAACTAGCAATTAATTACTTTTTCAGAGTAACTTAGCCAACACTGTATGGGAGTCAATGGGGGGCAAGATATGCCTGGTTCTAAGCATTCTTCCAAATATCTTTCACTGCGTTCGTCAGAACAAAGACATTTAAACAGATTTGGAACAACTTGAAGGTGAGTAAATGATGACAAAGGTAGTAATGACGAATGATCTCAGATCATGTTGCATTTTTGGATGACTCAGAAAGTTTGATCTGTGATGGAGGTCTTCTCTCTCACAGGCAGTTTGAAGAATTGATGTGGTAACACAAAACCTCTATTGTGTCCTGAAACAGAACAGCTTCAGTAAAACCTTACACAGTATCATTTATGTCTGTGCATTTATGACCAGAATATCATGGGTTTTTGCATAACAGTTTGTGATTGATGTTGCACAAGAGTAAATTTGTGTTTAACTTCACCTGTCAGTGTTCGATGTCACAATCTCTCCATCTGCTGAACCACAAGACGCTGGCGTATATCCAAATGATTCATAAACTGTTACAAGTTCAGCAGTTTTCATAACTGTTAGAATCACACAGAACTCCACCATCATTATCAGCAGGATGATTTTGACCTCACCTCGTCCATCTTCTTTATCGGGCTGCCATTGAGCTGAAGAAGGTTCGGTCTTTTGATCTTTTCTCGTAGGGTCTTTAGCAGACGTTCTGGCATTGGTGGTCGCAGGTCTCGTGATGATCTTCTGTCTCTCAGATGAATGAGATTCGGCTCTCTGCACATTGAACATCTGATGTAACAGAGTTCATGTCAAACACACGTCGAGTGTCAGTATGTAACTCACGCTGGTTGACGCTAATGAAAGTTGCCCAGCAGCTTCTAAAGCCGAGATGAAGTCCCGGTAGAAGATCATCTTCACTCGGGTTTGTCGGAAGGTGAGAACTCCGATTCGAGGAAAAGTACGAGCTACTGACTGAAGTGCAGAAGCCGCACGCAGAAGCAGGAGAATGGTTTCACGTACACATCGCTCCACGCAGTCACGTTCATACGGACTGTCAGCGCTCAACGACGAGAAGTTGAGTGAAGCCACAGGAACATCCTCTGACACATCAGACACCAGAAATATCACCATATGATCTGATGAAAACATTTATAGCCTACACACACAATATCGAAACCTTGAATGTGTTTTACCAATGATATAAAAACCTTAAATGATACTTTGGGATTTTGAAGTCAATGCCCCTCAATGCTTATTTTAGACACTTTGTACAGACGGCAGCTCCAAACACTCAATAATGTTCATCATCATCATCTTCTCACAACGACATGACCAAATGTATTTTTCTATGTGCTCAGGTAAATGATAGTGAAGTAAATATAAAGTCTTCTCAAACAAAACAAATGTGAACCATTGAAGTACAAACCTTGATATGAATAATGAGAAACAAATTCAGAGATAAAAAAAAACCTATTTGTACGATGATTCTGACCTGAACATTGACGTTTCTTCTGTTTGAATCCATAAGTGCGGCAGAGTTTCTCAGTCAGGATAAATATCGGTGTACATTTGTCAAAGGAGAACGTAAATGTTCCCAAACCGCTGATACAAACACCCTTAAACACAACAAAAACAGATCCAAGCCTGAAATATCTGACGCACACTTTAATTCTCTCTGTGTTCTTTTAAAAAATCAGACAATTTCCAGCTAACACAGTACGTTCTGACGACGTCGCTAGTTCGTCTTCATTTTGTCATCGCGTGACAACGATCTGAAAACGTCTTGGCAACGTTCCATTTCTTAGAATTTTTGCTAACGTTCCAGAAACGCCACTTCCTCAAATAACGTCGTGAATTAATTCCATGGAAAACTTTGTAGCGACGTGATTTACTGGTCTTCAGATAACATGAACGCTGGTCATTTCTACATTTACATTTATTTACATTTAGTCATTTAGCAGACGCTTTTATCCAAAGCGACTTACAAAGAGTTAGGCAGCAACAAGCGATATGTCAGACAGGAGCCATAATACATTAGGTGCTGTTGGACTTTTTATGTCCTGCGGGTCCAAAAATTGGTCTCGGACACTTGTTATATTAAAGTTGAAGTTTATTAAACAGAATCAGCGCTGGTCCGTCTCTATATCACTCACTCTACGCACAGAGTATTCCCCAGAGATCGGCCCCGCCTAAACAGTGTTTTACATTTTTATATGTGTATGTGTGGGTGTATCTTCAAGCTTGCTTCAGTAGTTAGTGACCAATCCCACGGATCTTGAGACATCCCGCCGTTTAGTCTTTAGCCAATGGAGAGATGACCGCTTGGCGCTTGTGGACAACCGCACCCTACTTCTTTGTTCTCTTAGCATCTGTAAAATACCAAACTTCCCCCAACTAGTTCACCCAACACTTATCTAAACACAAGATCTGTGGTATGTGTTTGTATGCTCTGCTTGGTTCAGGCATAACAGTTAATCACTCCACCCCCCTTGGACGCACTGTTTCTTGTGGTCTAATAATCTCTCCTTCACATAACTGAGTTTACTCCTTTTTCTTTGCACTCTAATATTCTCCCTTATTCATCCCTTCACAGCAGCACAGTAATTATGACACTACAGCATGATTATATTGATAACAAATAACTTGATTAAACATATGCAATTAAAACATGGTAATAAAACACAACACTGTTAAAGACTTATAAAACCCTTCAATCCCTCTCTTGACCTCTAAAAGAGGTCACACAGCGTATTTAGAATCAACACACCGTCTGTTAATAGACGCAACCTGTTAATAAATGGATAAGTAAGTAATAAAAGTAAGTAATGAAATTGTTAACTAAAAATGATTACACTAGGCTACCATTGACACCTATATCAAAGCATGGTTATATAATTGCTCTATTTAGTAAATAGTAGAAAATTAGGCCTCCTGCTCATCCTCCTCACTGTCATCGTTATATGTGTTAGCCAACAAAGGCATGCTGTATGGGGGTGGTGGGTCTCTTTTTTCAATTGCTGTGACAATTAACCGGTTACACAGTGATCTGATACATGGAACACAGCAACATCCACAGGTGACCAAAATTCCCACAAACACAGCCATAGACACAAGTATATGGTTAAAATGAAAAAATAACACAAAGTTTATCATACCTGGTAAAATCAAGACTCACAGTTGCAGTGTGTGAAGTTCTGGTTACAGTAGCTTCCCTGAGTCTTTTGCCAATGCACCTTTTATACCCAAGAAAGATGTACTGTACTCAATGTTCATTGTGAATACAATGGTCATTGTGAAATTTAGTTTAACTCGTGGCTGACGAGATCATCAAATGGGATGCCAATTTATCTGTGAACTGGATTCCCCGATAAAGCCAATCCTCTTAGAGGAATGCAGGTAATGGATTTGAGTTAAACAGTTTTTATATACTCCATGTTAGATTTGAAAGAACTAGACCCTTTTACCCATCGCACCATGACCTTTAAAACAATACCAAACATGAATCATCAAACTTCATACTATGCCAATAAATGATATACACAGAATAAAGCGTAAGCATTTTCCTAGTGATCAGGGCCTGAAGAGATGAAGGGGAGAGGTGTGATAAGAAGACGGGGATCAATTCCTGGACATCAACAAAACCTGAGGGGAGGGCAGGATATCATTCCTCAGAATCTAGCAACAAATGGTGTTTGATTGTTTAGTCCCAGCTTTACAAACAACCTTAATTCTTTGCACTTTTCCAGCTTCCTTACAGTTCCTCCCCTGACCCCTTGAGGCAATCTCAGAGCAGTCCCAAACGGGACACAGTTAGGCATTTTTTGGTCTTTGTGTATCAATTATTACCTCAGGAGTCTCTGTAGAGCTGGTACTGTGCAGAACAGGTGGATCTTTGCTGTTCTTTTGGCCAGGTTGGTTTCCACCTAAGTCTGATAGTCTGCAATATAATTTGTTGTACCAAGTCCATTCAGTCAGAGCCCATGTACTCTGTTCGTAGAAGGTGTCTTCCCACCGAAGAGAAACATCTGTGTGTAGTAGTATCCTCCCCATGATATTTATCTGACCCATTTATCCTTAGGAACATCTAAGTAGAAGGTATGGTTTGCAGCGCAGCTCCATAGGTTAAGGAATTCATCTCACTAATAACACACCATTGTGTATGAGACACCTGAACGGCATCTGCATAAGCATACAACAACTGAACACTGATGATTTTAGTAACATTGGGAGAAGATGATAAATTATTACAACAATAAAAATATTTCATGGTACCTGGTGCGAGTGGTGAATAAGGTCTCAATTTCATCCAAAGCCACATAAAGTGATCCCATTTGATTACCTGATTCTTCACTACTATAGTGGAATTTAGATACTCTGAGTATTTTATAGGAAGAGTGGCAAAAGTCAATTTAACTGGCATATTCTCCAGTGGTATACATCATAAAATAATAGTTTATAATTATATCTTTTAAATATATTGCAACCAAAATACAAATCTACAGTATGCATATAAATGTATTTTCATGTATTTATAAAATCCAGATACAACGTTATGCATAATATGGTATAGTTATATAACTTATTTTAATAACCATAATAGTAATTCAGAATACTCAAATACGAGTTAACCCTGCAGATCTATCATTACAAAGAAGAATTAGGACATATTCTGAATCTCTAATATAGCTGTTGTCAAAAAATTCTGTGAATGTTGATGTGTACAGTACGCTACGTCACGTTCAATGGTAAAAATCTGATTGAGAATTGCGAGGCCGATTGCAGAAGCGCCAGCATTTCAGATCTAACCACTCTTTAAACATATCATTAGACATATGTTAAAAACCAGTGTGCTATCTGGTTTGGAACAATGCTAATGATTTCTATTGAAAATTGCACAAATTTTCTATTTCACCTCTCTTCATCAGAAATCAAATCATTTACTATACATAAAACTATAACCATGCAGATTTACTATGTACATTGCAAGGTTTCACATAAATCAACAGAATTGTTACAACAGGTTTTATCTTATAATTAAATTAGCATCATGAGTTTGTCCTATGTGTGAGATGCTATATAATTGTGTGTATGCATGACAGGCTATAGATCCTTCTTATGTATCATATTTGAAATCTAGACTAATCATCCTAGGCGATGTGTAGTGTTTTGAGTCTGGATATCTTTTGAGGTTGTAGTGGCGAAAGTGTGTCCACAATGCTATATGTTCATGTCTGGGAAATGGGTATCTACAACAATCTGTGTTGCACAATTTGGATCCGGTGCTACACCGGAAGGTCGTCTAACTACTTCTGTGATGTAACTGTGAAGTGTGAATGACCCCTTGAAGTATAATCTCACCCATCTCCTCCATTTCAGGTTCTAAGACACCTCTCTGGTATCTGGACTCTATAAGGAGTCATAGTGATCAACCTGAAAAGAAAGACTTTAGGATAACAGACAGAGATACATTTTTCTCTCAATTCAGTCAAATCTGTGGGTTAAATATCAGTCCATATGTTGTGGTGCTGTCTGCTTAGCAATTCATTTTTTATGCCACTACCCACACCTGTCCATTTGAGATCTTTGAGGCCTGTAAGGACTAGGGAATTTCTGTGTGATATTTAACAGATGGTTCACTATCACTTGTGCAATGGTATCTATAGTGTTAATGAAAAAGTATAAAAAGTATACCCCCCTTTTTGGCACTGGGTAGTGGACCAATGAAATCAAAATAGAAGAATTCTATGAGTCTTTAAATGGGTTTGACCCATAAAAGTTAGAAATGTATGTGATGCTTCACTTTTCACCATATTTATTCTTAAATATTACTGCAATCCCTGCCCCATATGCACAATCTTCACAAACACAGTGCGCTAGAGGTTCCACTGGTGAATTTGTAAAAATGTCACCTGTTTTGTGTGTGATCTGTACTGCCTGTAATGTTCCAATGTTTTTTACTTTGCCTGTGTCTGCACTTTCACCTTCAGTACTCTCCCTCTCTTGGACCTGAGATCTCAGGTCCACAGCCGTCTGTTCCAAAGACCTGTTTGGGGAATAACAAGCAACACAAGGAGACAAATGGTACCACGTGTCGCCTTTTCCTTGGAGGTGGACACATTGGGATGTTCGTGAGGTGCCCATGTGCACTGCTTCCTGTTTCAGATACATCTATAGGAAGAAACTTAGATGGTAGTTAGCACAATTCAAATGAGCTGCATGTGCCAATTGTGCTTTCAATGTGATGCACTATCTAAACTCTGTCGGCTATGCAATGAAACGGGGTGTAGGGTGATGCTTTATCTCTCCACACGCCCCTTCCCCCTCCTCTTGTGGAATGTGTTTTTCCTTTTCTTCTCTGTCGGGGGCTGACTGCTGTGGTGTTTCACTGATTAACTTTACGAGTCGGTTTAATTTCTGTCTCAAATCATTTATTTCAGCCATTTTATTAGGCAGGTCCACATGTACTTCCTTCATTTACTCGTACGGCAATAGTTTTGTTAATAATTGCAAGTCTGGATATAGTTTTTGGTTGGGGAATATGCTGTTTGTTCAGAGGTGTCTCCCTGTTCACTTCCTGACTTCTTTGTCTGTACATTTTCTCCCCCTTCTCTTTTAACCGGACTCAGAGCAGTGGCCGTAAGCGCAATGCGTGTCCGTATTCTTAATTCTTGCAATTTTTTCCTGACTAAAATGTTTCCCTGCATTTATCCAGTTTACATTTTTTCCCTTTTCTACATATCTTTTCAGTCTTACATGCGCTCTCTTTTCCATATCCCTAACTTTTCGTGCTAGGAACACAACCATTTTCTCAGGTGTGTCCCACCCATTCTCAATACACATCTGACTCTATTTCTCTCCCATATTTTCTTTTCTTTTTTATGTCTCTGAGGCTCAGCTATAGCCAATAACATATCCACTTCATTTTGCCACTGGTCTAAAATCATTATACCTAGATTGTTTTCACATTCCCTTTCATATTCTGCCATTCTTTCTCTATTTTATACACACACACACACACACACACACACACACACACACACAGTGTCTCAGAGTCTCACAGGCTGAGGTTTTTCCTCTGTCCCCTTACTTCTGGGTTTTTCTGTGTCACAATACAATATACAACAACATAAAAATATCACACTACTTTTCTGCGACGGGACTCGAACCCCTCGTCTTTTAACAAATACACAGTTTATTACACTCAGGCGTGGACTCGAACCACCCTTTTTCTGCACGGGGACTCGAACCCTATGACTTTTAACAAATACACAATTTATTACACTCAGGCGTGGACTCGAACCACCCTTTTTCTGCACGGGGACTCGAACCCTGTGACTTTTAACAAATACACAATTTATTACACTCAGGCGTGTTTTAAAAACATCCTCCTCAGGGACTCGAACCCTTTTTCTGCACGGGGACTCGAACCCTATGACTTTTAACAAATACACAATTTATTACACTCAGGCGTGTTTTAAAAACATCCTCCTCAGGGACTCGAACCCTTTTTCTGCACGGGGACTCGAACCCTATGACTTTTAACAAATACACAATTTATTACACTCAGGCGTGTTTTAAAAACATCCTCCTCAGGGACTCGAACCCTTTTTCTGCACGGGGACTCGAACCCTATGACTTTTAACAAATACACAATTTATTACACTCAGGCGTGTTTTAAAAACATCCTCCTCAGGGACTCGAACCCTTTTTCTGCACGGGGACTCGAACCCTATGACTTTTAACAAATACACAATTTATTACACTCAGGCGTGTTTTAAAAACATCCTCCTCAGGGACTCGAACCCTTTTTCTGCACGGGGACTCGAACCCTATGACTTTTAACAAATACACAGTTTATTACACTCAGGCGTGTTTTAAAAACATCCTCCTCAGGGACTCGAACCCTTGATAATTTTCCCTTTATTTCTATATAACAAACTTCAACTCAATACTTTATTCATGTTATATATTTTATCTCGTCAGGAATACTCACAATTCAACACACACAATTTAGTTTCTTCAATCACAGAGTTTGACTATAACAGGTCTCTGCTTACCTTTTTTATTCAGCCGGCTTGGTGTGTTGAATTGGGATGTTCCGTCAGTTCGTTCCGCAGTCTCGGAAAATCTTTAAAATGGTCAGAAACGTCCGAAATTGACCAATCACGTCGTGGTCACCATCTGTTGGACTTTTTATGTCCTGCGGGTCCAAAAATTGGTCTCGGACACTTGTTATATTAAAGTTGAAGTTTATTAAACAGAATCAGCGCTGGTCCGTCTCTATATCACTCACTCTACGCACAGAGTATTCCCCAGAGATCGGCCCCGCCTAAACAGTGTTTTACATTTTTATATGTGTATGTGTGGGTGTATCTTCAAGCTTGCTTCAGTAGTTAGTGACCAATCCCACGGATCTTGAGACATCCCGCCGTTTAGTCTTTAGCCAATGGAGAGATGACCGCTTGGCGCTTGTGGACAACCGCACCCTACTTCTTTGTTCTCTTAGCATCTGTAAAATACCAAACTTCCCCCAACTAGTTCACCCAACACTTATCTAAACACAAGATCTGTGGTATGTGTTTGTATGCTCTGCTTGGTTCAGGCATAACAGTTAATCACTCCACCCCCCTTGGACGCACTGTTTCTTGTGGTCTAATAATCTCTCCTTCACATAACTGAGTTTACTCCTTTTTCTTTGCACTCTAATATTCTCCCTTATTCATCCCTTCACAGCAGCACAGTAATTATGACACTACAGCATGATTATATTGATAACAAATAACTTGATTAAACATATGCAATTAAAACATGGTAATAAAACACAACACTGTTAAAGACTTATAAAACCCTTCAGTGCCAATACAAATTCACTGGTTTCAACTTAAGCTAGACCTGTTGAGAGAAAAACATTTTTGTCTGTCAGGTATTCACAGAAGGTTTTAAGTAGTTTTTTGAATGTTGTCAGAGATGTGGTTGACCGGTTGTTGTGAGAGATTGACTGGTTGATTTCTATTGTAATGATCAGAGTAAAATCTGTTATAATGTCAAGACAAATGCTATAAATCCGACTTCTGACATCTATTAAACAGGAGTTTAATTCGAAACCACAATTTAAACTACATTTCTATTTTTTAGCGCGCTCGGATCATTTAAACGTTAACGGTCATTTATTTTTACCTCACAGCCTGATTTAACTTTAGCGGTTTATTCATATTCTCTCTTTACTTTATACCTTACAGATGTAAGGGTAAACACATATTTTAGTGTTTTTTGATCGATTTGGGGCGTTTAAATAAAAGGAGTGTGATTAAAGAAGCTCTTGATTGTTGTTTCTCAAAAACGGACAAACGTATGTGGTAAGACAAGAATATAATATTAAGCCTAAACATAATGTTTATTCATCTCTGTCAATAAAAAATATTGGATTATTTATGTCATGTACTAGATTATAATTAAAATATCTGATTGTGATGTACACTGCTTTGTTGAGTTTTACAATCGTTATGCTGAGCTTCAAACATATTTGAATAGAGAGTTACTCCAATTATGCATACAATTTAATCTTTAACAAAGATTAAATCACAAATTAATTTAATTCTGCATGTGAGGAATCATAATCGTCTAAATTAAATGAATAAAAAAGATTAAAGAATGTGATTGTTAGATCGTTAGGCTCATCACGTGCCAGAAGCGTATTTAGTTCGTCGCTGCGACGAATATAGAGGTGGAACGTCCCAGGTATGTCGTGAGGAGGTTATCACCATGTCCCAGCTATGTTCGAGGAACGTTATTATGGCAGCCTACGTCGTGGCAACGAATACGGTCCGTTCCAGGTTCGTCGTCGTCGTCACAACGTAACTGTGTTGGGTTTTTAATCGGACCTTTTACCTTCCTCGTGATCATCTGTCGCTCTATGAAACACGCCACTCTTGCCCAAATATCATCAATATCTGTGTGTAAAGAAAATAAAAACCTAATAAGCGTGTCAAGTTTGATTTGACTCACACATTGATGATCTCAAAGTCTCTTACCGTCACCAGTCAGGCGCGAGAGAGTTGGTAGATTGCGCTCACGACTCATGATCACCATTACTTCATACTACACATAAATGTACACATATTACTCTACATATACTGAGAAGAGGCTCGTGGCTTCACACTGTTGTGATAAATCAGTTGCTATAAACACAACACCCCCACCAACACAAAGATATCAGCTTGACTAAAGTCAACAATTCGATGATCTTAAAGGGATAGTTCACACAAAAATAAAATTCTGTTATTAATTACTCACTCTCTAGCTGCTCCAAACATGTATACAGTTCTTTGTTTGGTTGAACACAGAGAAAGATATTTGGAAGAATGCTTGTAACTAAACTTCCTGAATTTCATAGTGGGAAAATAGCAGCAAAAAATGGCCATGTATGGCAAGCCATTTTGTCACTTAACATTTGAGGTTTACTAGTATCTATTTTTAGGCTACTGGTACTTATTGTTTAGTTACTTGTAACTATTCCATTAGATACTAGTACCTAAATATTAGATACTAGTGCTTATTTATTAGATACTAGTACTTAATCATTAGATACTAGTACTTAATCATTAGATACTAGTACCTAAAATTAGATACTAGTGCTTATTTATTAGATACTAGTACCTAAAATTAGATACTAGTGCTTATTTATTAGATACTAGTACTTATTCAATAGATACTAGAAATTAATCATTAGATACTAGTACTTATTCATTACACACTAGTAACTTTTCAGATCAAAGATATCCTGAACATAATAGATACTAGTTTAAGCTTATGCTCAGTATGCAAATTATATGTTGAATATTAATAAGACAACGTGACTGGGGGGAGATTGGGCCGGAGAGTAAGTAAGAAGATGCAAATTGGAGGTTCTCGAGCAAATACAGAGAAAATGCAGCTTTATTGAAAGAAAATTAATTTGTGTTTAGTGAACTTAAGAAGAATCAAGGGCATGCTGGGTTGCAAAAAGATGAATGTTCATGCACAAATATGGGGAGCGGCATCGGCTTGCGGTAATGAGGCGACCCAAAGCCGATGTAACGGAGAGCTGGTTAGAGCTCTAACTGACTGAATTATCGGCCTATGCCTGGCCGATATTTATTCGATGTGTTTGGTAGGGGGCCCGACGTCCCGCTTTCTAGGCCGACGTCGGCCAAACGCACGTGTGCTATCTGGGTTTCGTCCCCGCTCTCCTCCATGTATAGGGCTAAATCCACTAGGCTGAATCCAGCTTCTTATTCGCAGTTTCTTATTGACGCTATCCGTTCCACCTTAAAAACGCGACGCATCCGCTTTTCCAGTTTCTTATTCACGCTTAGCTTAGGTTCCATCTCGCCTTTCTCTTCTTTTACGTTTTTTTTTTCTTTTTGTGTGTGTGTGTGTGTGGGTGTGTGCATGTGTGTGTGTGCGTGTGTGTGTGTGTGTGTGTGTGTGTGTGTGATTGTGTGTGTGTGAGAGAGAGCCATGAGTATGGTCTGCTGCTTGCTGTCTGAGTCAAAACATGCTGAATGCCCCTTGAGATGACAGTGAACTTCACGTGGAACCTCCATCACCCACTCCCCTTACCCTCCTCAATATCACTTTGATAGAACAGTTTTTAGGCGGCCTATCTCCACCATGAATATTAATCACATCCAACAGTACCTACATGTTTGAAAGTGCAATATTCTAGTGCAGAGCATGAAATACGGTTTATGCATAATTAAATCAATTACGTGTATATTTGTAAAAAGCATAGTATACACAGTTTTGTTAAACTTTGCATATCTATTATTAACTGTCTCTCTTACCTCTTATGTAAATTAATTATTTTCATCACTGATATATTTTATTTTTATTCTATATATTTATTTTTTCCATTTTTTTCAAAAAATGTTCTGATCCATCGCTCTTATACAATTTATTATACACCTGTTGGTCTTAGCCAGTGCGTTATACACACATTATATTTCTACTAGGTAGTTACATGTATATAGATTTATGTAAACTTTGTCACTTGTTGTATGTACAGAAAATGTCTATTGTCAGAACTGTGTTTTTGTACAAGTATGTCTTTGATGGTGCGTTCAAAGTTCCAAAGCTAGGTTATACCTTGTTTTGATGTCTACCGTCATACAAGAAAACAGACATTTTTACTGTAGCATTTTTAAGTTATGGACCCCTGAATTTGGCATATCTCACAGTACTGTACAATGGGCCTTCGCACTTATGGGACATTTTGAGTTGCTACATCTTAAAAAACCTTTAAGGGTGCGATGAAAATTCTACATAGAGGTTATACCCAGTATCCTTGACTACCATCTAGCCAAACAACAGACATTTTTACCGTAGCATTTTTAGGTTATGGACCCATGAATTTGACATATCTCACAGTACTATTCAATGGGCCGTTGGGACATTTTGAGGTGCTACGGCTTAGGGGATAGCTACTGAGTATTATTACTTAAGTGGATGAACTTTATTTTTATACAAAATTAAGTCTTGAAGCTGCACAACCATCTCGATTAATCTGGTTATCTGGTTTTAGCAAGTATAAGATGGAATAGCTTGTTTAGCTGGTCCTCCCAGTCTGACCCATGCTGGCAAAGGTAACTGAACCCATCCAAACTACTATGCTAAACCAACTGAGCCATCTAAAACAATCCAACCAGTCTAGGCTTATATTAAGACTGCTCAACATCAAAAACGGATAAACACACTCAAAATTATTTTTACTATGCACAACAATTATTGCAAATGCATATATGTATATACGCATTGCAAATATTTAACGGCACTAACGCAACATCCATTATTTTCTGTAATCATTGTCAAGGGTTCCATTATATAATCATGCTCTTATTCATATAAAGGCCATTAAACTATTTGTTTGGCTGTGGGTCAGAAGTCCCGTCTGCTACACTTAAGGCTGTGTCAGAATCTGTCAGACAGCGTACCAGTATTAACTTCCGTTTCGTGCTTGAATGAACAAAAACATTTTGTCTAGTATTTTGAAGTCTTAAATGAATACAATGAGTTATGAAAATATTTTTGTGAAATATGCCGATTTCATAGGCCCATAACTCCAATATGCTACAATAGAACTGTCTCCTGTCATGTATGATGGTAGACAGGGAGACATTGTATAACCCCTATGTGGCATCTTTAACGCACCCTCAAAGAAAGTTCAGTTATAGCACCTCAAAATGTCCAATGAGTGCAACGGCCCATTGAACAGTACTGTGAGATATGCCAAATTCAGGGGTCCATAACTTAAAAATGCTACAGTAAAAATGTCTGTTTTCTTGTATGACGGTAGACATCAAAACAATGTATAACCTAGCTGTGGAACTTTGAACGCACCATCAAAGACATACTTGTACAAAAACACAGTTCTGACAATAGACATTTTCTGTACATACAACAAGTGACAAAGTTTACATAAATCTATATACATGTAACTACATAGTAGAAATATAATGTGTGTATAACGCACTGGCTAAGACCAACAGGTGTATACACACAAAGTTTACGTCCACAGACCACGTCCACATACGCCCACAGACACACAAAGTTTAAAAAAAAATTTAAAAGAAGAGAAAGGTGAGATGGTCCCTAATCTAAGCGTGAATAAGAAACTGGAAAAGCGGATGCTTCGCGTTTTTAAGGTGGAACGGATAGCGTCAATAAGAAACTGCGAATAAGAAGCTGGATTCAGTCTCGTGCTAAATCCACCGTTAGGCTACATCAAATATAAGCACCCGTGTGCAAGATCCCAAATTTAACTTTACCATCTAACAAAGTTAAACTTATCATTATATTCCACATCAAAAACAATAAATAGTGATACTAATCACATCCTTATTTGTGTTTTTGTGCTAACCGATTAGCCTGACAAGCTAACATATAAAGCCGTCGTCATTTTGCATAGTATTCGTATGTTAACGCTGATTGGATGACAGAGGGGTAGTCATGTTTATGCAATAATGTGTTTGAATCGAGATATCTTCAAACACATCTTACTAGTTCCTTTTAAGGCAGAAGATATCTTCAAATGAATAGGTATTAGTAGTTATTCTGTTTTTGATATCAGTTACTAATTTCTGACTAGTACGTATTACAATAATGACTAGTATCTTTTTGATACTACTAGTATGTATTCATTCAATGCTAGTACTTGTTTTTAAATACTAGATTTGTATTTAATGTTTACTAGTACCTATTTAATAGGCACTAGTAGCAATTCATTAAGTACTAGTACTTATATATTAGACACTAGTGTCTTTTACGGTTGTTACTAGTAACATTTCTTATTTTACTGGTCACAATTGTTTTTTTACCTGTCGTTTGTAATGACTAGTCAGAAAGACAATTGTAGAGTTCAATCGCAAGTCTTACTTGTAAAATAAAATATCTTACTAGTCACTATTGAAAAAAGTACTAGTATCTCGTGAATAGATACAAGTATAAATCTTATAAGTACTAGTAGCTGATAAACATGTATACGTTTCTGATAAATAAGTACTAGTATCTAACGAATAAGTACTAGTATCTAAAAATTAACTACTAGTATCTTTTGAATAAGTACTAGTATCCAATGAATAAGTCCTAGTATCTAAAAAATAAGTATTGATATCCGTTTGGCAGGCTCTAGTGTCATGAAAATAAGTACTAGTACCTAATAAATAAGTATCCGTACCTTAAGAATAAATACTAGTACCTAATAAATAGGTACTAGTGACTATCGGAAGACACACTAGTCAGAACTGAATAGTGGATATCTAAAGGACAGATCTCCATAGAAATCAATGGCAAAAATCTGAAATGTGTTACTAGTAACAATAGAATAATTACTAGTCACTGATGTAATAAGTACTAGTATCAAATAAATAAAGACTAGTATCTATTTAATGAGTTCTAGTATCTAATGATTAATTACTAGTATGTAATGAATAAGTACTAGTATCTAATGATTAAGTACTAGTATCTATTGAATAAGTACTAGTATCTAATAAATAAGCACTAGTATCTAATTTTAGGTACTAGTATGTAATATATAAGTACTAGTATCTAATGATTAAGTACTAGTATCTATTGAATAAGTACTAGTATCTAATTTTTAGGTACTAGTATCTAATGAATAAGTACTAGTATCTAATTTTTAGGTACTAGTATCTAATGAATAAGTACTAGTATCTAATTGAATAGTTACTAGTGACTAAACAATAAGTACTAGTAGCTCAAAAATAGATACTAGTAAACCCCAAGGGTTAAATGACAAAAGGGCTTGCCATAGGCCATGAACAGTTTGCTTTACAAGTTTCTTCAAAATGTGTTATTTTGTGTTCAACAGAACAAAATAAATATTAAGTCATTTTTCCTGCTATGGTAGTCGATGGGGTTCAAGAATTCTTTGGTTATAAGCTTTCTTCCAAATAGCTTTCTCTGTATTCATCAGAACAAAGAAATGTATACATTTATACAGTCCATTTAAACACATGAGGTCACAATTGTCAGTTTATGAGCATTATTTACACTAGAATGTCAATGAAAACATCTCTTCCACACATTTAAATCAAATAAAAACAGCATCATTGATGGATGTAACAACACAGCACACACACAATGTATCAGCATATTTTCATTTATTTCAGCTTATAAAAATGTCTTGTTTATGTATGTAAAAAAGAAAGAGTGAATATTCAACAAAGGAAAACATGAATATCTGATTCTGCATCAAAGGAATAATCAAATATTAAACATGAATATATGAATTATTCTTCCATGATGTAACAAGTCAAACTGCTAAAATCAAACAAAAAGCTGTTACGTCTTCCAAAAGTTAGGATTCTGCACCATCCTTCTTTGAAAGTTTTCATACCTGAGAAAAAAGACAAACGTCTAAAACATTGGTATTTATAATGCGGACCGATAGACATTGTAGAGACACAAAGAAATTGCTCTCTCACCACTTGAGAATGGAGCTGGCAGGAACATACATCTCTGAAGGGTTTGGTGTCATCTGTGCTTGTGTCAATGCAAAAGAAGACGCGAAGTTGTACAAACTATCCAACATCTTCTGTGTGAACTGTGAATGTTGAAGACTTTTATCAGTGTCAGGTTGAGACAGTGCAACCTGCTATCAACTTCTCTATCAATTTGTTTAGGTTTATTTATAAAGCAGCGATAAAGAGATAACCAAATAACACCGCACAGTACACAATACACTTGACAAGAAGCAAGCAGTGGTTAACTGCGGTTTTGGGAGCCACACATTTTTTGTATCTCAAATACAGTTCCCTGATGAGATTTCTCTTGGTGGCACAATTTCACGGACATGTGTTTTGCTATTAAAACCTAACAGACAGTTCAAATGTAACCTTGGGAGATAGTAAATCTTAAGATTAAATGTTAAAAACATATCCAGCTAATTAATTTATACACTTATAAATGCAGATGATGTGAAAGATGTCTAAACATCAAGTAGAATTTTACTCAATAATGTCCAATGACATCATTATGCTGTTTTAGGCCGTGTTCACACTTGACTTCTTTATCGACAAAAGACTTATTTTTCGGGGTCTATCCTTCAGAACGTGTATTTTCGCCTCTTTTGAATTGTTTTCTGTTCGCAGGGAGCCTCTGGTTTTTCCCGCCTGCTGTGCCTCGCGTTTTTATAAGTAAAATCAGCTCAGTGGTAAGAGCATTGCATTAACAATGCAAGGTTGTGGGTTCGATCCCAGGGGATTGTACATACCTATGTATAAATGTATAGGATAATGCAATGTAAGTCGCTTAGAAAAAAAACGTCAGCCAAATGCATAAATGTAAATAAAACCTCAACTCTGAGCAGAAAAGCGCTTGACATCATGCGCCTTTTTTCCCACCGTCCAATGGAATGAAAGGAGAGGCGGGCCTTCCGATGTGGTGACGGAACTTTACAGTTGCTTGAAACGTCCGGAGACTGCAGTGATGAAGGAGACACTTGTGCTGGCTGACGCGTGTAAACCGAGCAGGGTCAGAGCAATCGCCCTCTCCTTGGAGCTTTTAATAGTTTCTGATAATATGACAGCTCGCACTATAATCCTCGACTGACAAGACAGCTGTTTCGGTGGTTACCTAGCGATATTAAAAACTCTTTTCAAAGAGTCAACCAAATGAGCAGCGCGTTTTCGAACATGAAATGGGATCGCCCGCTTACTCCATATGATTATAATGGAAACTGATGCTAGCAGCCTCATAAAAGAAGTTGGTGTGAACACGGCCTTACACAGTAAATGGTGCAAGAAGTCTTGAAAATAAGAAAATGATCCTCCTTTTGTTGTCGGGTGTAATGCAGCGCCTGTCTGTTTATAGCACGTGTAAAGAGGCTGCCGCACAATTACTAACATGACATTTAACACCCAAACAGTTACAATATTTGCAGGGCACGTATGAGATTTTACCAGTGTAAACGAGTCCACTGTGGAAACAAGTGCTTTTGACACGGGTGTCTGTTGTGCCAGCAGATCCAAAGACTCCACAGACACACCGACCTGAGCCATAGATGACACTTGATGAGCTTCCATCATTCCAAAAGGATGAGCTCCACCTTCACCTGTTAAACAACACGTTTATTTTCATGTATCACAGGTTACATTAAAACACCAAACCCGCCTGGAAACAAGAATTCATTACCAGCTTTCAGGCCAGAGATCTTGAATATGGCACTGGGTTTCTCGTTCGTTATGAAGCCTAAAAGCTGCCAAACCTGACCGGCAGAAGGATCTGGTAAACAGAGGTACACGGCACCCCCCATACCGGCCGGGAAAGGGCTCGTGCCCAGCATGAAGACCACCACATGATTCACGTGCTCATAGTCCGGCAGAGTAAAGACGAATTTATCGCTGGTGATCTGCTGCGCGTCTGTTTGGACCTGAAATATGACGTCACGCTAAAAACGCTGCACATGTCATACATACGACCATAAACATTCAGTCCGGCTTAAAAGAATAATATACATTCATATACAAAGCAACTACTGTAGAGACCGAAACCAAATAAATGTCAAGTCGATATATAATTTAAAATGAACGCTTTGTTATAAAAACAGTTTTCATTCATTTAATTCCCTCACCAATCTGCCAGCGACGAGACATCCGAACATCGTCACAGACAAATACTACACCAGCAGACCCGCAGCTGCTAGAAACTTCTGACGGCATCTCGACCTCTGAACCCGGAAGCAAAACACACAACACCTCAACCTCTGAACCCGGAAACAAAACACAGCAGATTGTTCGTTTCAATTAGAACAGAAAACGATTGTAATCGACGTCAAAATATCACGAGAGGGTTTAACATTGATATCTATCGCATCTAAAGCTCATGCGCCGATTGCACGTCTGTCGAAAACGCGTAAAACAAACCCTGTTATGGCTGGTTCAATCATTTAAGGACACAAAGTCTCTCAGTTTTATGAAAAGTAAAAGTGCCTGTAATTTTATTTCTATTTTGAATATGCTTTAGTTGTTAGACTAATTTAACTATTTTTATTTACAATTGTTTGTTTTAAAGTATTTTATTTGTCTTTTATGTTCCTTCTTTTTTTCGTGTGGCGGGATATTTTATTCACGCCTTTCAAAACACGTGATTAAAAACCCACGTGGTAATACAAAAGACTTGTTCGACTTAATGCTACACCGCAAGATCGGACAGGCGGATGACATCAAAGTACCGCGAGAGCGATTCGAAAAAGCATAAAAGTTTGCTTTCGAATCGCTCTCGCGATAATTGAAATCACAACTGCGTGGCGGTGAATTTAATACCCACATAAACATTTCATATGTATTTGTAGAGGAAATCCAAAAATGGCATAGAAAAATAGATTTTATTCATGTCAGACAGTACATCTAGTAAAGACAAAACAAAAGCTGGACACATTTGAGGTGAAATAACTCAAAAGCCAAAGACTTGACTATATTGCGAATGAATCAGCGGAGTCTGTCCCAGCGCCATATAGAAGCATCATCACACACGGCGATGAGAATACTGCTGTCCCTGCTGAAGCTCGTCTGTCTGATGGCCGACGTGCATTTGGGAAGAGTGAGCGTAGTACATCTAACGTAGAAAACAACAGACGGGAACATTAAAACAATGCTCTACACACCTGACCGTTAAATCTAGTTCTGGATACACGTAACCTACTTGGCTTTATGAGGATCCTCCACTTCCAGGTCCCAAACATAAAGCTTCCCAACCTGATTTCCCAGAGCCAGCATCTGAAAAAGTGGAAACACACTCTGATTATAACTACAACTCACAACAGAACTATAAACACACACCCGTTTCAACATGAGGTGATCTTTAAATCAAGTCTTTATTCATACCTTTTGCCAGAAGTCCATAGAGAAGCGCATGTACCAAATGTCACACTGGCTGTAATCAAAGCGCCCGAGAATGGTCACATTGGACTCATTAGGTTTGATGTGGTCGATGTCATCCTCCATTTTTCCAGGCTTCCAACACACGATCGCATTTTCACACGACTATACAAAGAGAAAAGTTGTTAAAATATCTCGCAATAATGAGTGAAAAATATGAACACGAAAAATGTCCAAAGTCGGTCCTGGAGGTCCGTCGTCCTGCAGAGTTCATTTCCAACGTGTCTCAACAACACACCTGTCTGGAAAGCTGTGCCCCAAATAACGTTCTATATACCAAGTGCTTATTTTATAATTGTAGGCCGTTTCTCAATTCCAAGAATGAAAAGAACGGTCTTGCGATGCAGACTTGGAAGAACAAGCTTGGATGGCCACGCCGCAGTGACTTCAAGCAGATTCCGTACGCGAAGAACACTTGATATTGAGAACACATCTGGTTCTTTCATGCGTTCTCTGTTGTTGAGCATTGGAACCGGACGGTAATTGAAGATGTAGAGGGAGAACAAGACCACTGAAGAACGCATATTGAGAAATGGTCTTAGTATCGTCCCAAATGGAATACTAAACCGTTTTCATACACTAGAGGGTTGAGTGCAAATTTGAAGTGCATAGTATGTCATTTGGAACACAACTCATTTCTCTGTTTTTTAACATGCATGACTCAACTCATTAAGGGAGAGATCCATGAACTGAAGTAAAAGTGGCAGTTAAGGGAGACATTCAAAATGTGCAATGCAGTGGGTCCACAGGAACAGGTCTGGGGTCAAGAACATACTTTTTAACACTCGATAGGTAATTCAGTATCTACTGTGGTTATAGACAAGCATGACTGGACACATTTGTGTTGGCAGAGACACTTTATTCAAACCTTATATTAAAAATAGGAGTCTAGATTATGTGTGAGCCAGTCAGTAAAAACCCCCCAAAAGTCATTTCTAGGCAACTTATTGTGAAAATATCTCTGTAAAGATATTTGAGTAATGGAATGTCAAAGACTTAAATCATACTTGAAACGAAACGCTGATGCTCATTCTCACATCATTGGACTATGAGACTGTAGTCTGGATTTCACAGGCAGGGTCACATTTATGTCAATGTAGAAATGTTTTAGTACAAATTATATACATTCAGGACTAAACCTGTGTTGCGCAAATGCTGCCGTCCTTTCGAAACCTTGTTTCTCCATATTTCTTGATCTTTATTTTTAAGTCATTGTTATTAGTCTAGGCTAGAGCTTTGTTCAAATACGCCCACTTGTGGTCTTGGCCACTTAAGAGCATGTGCACGCGACAGGAAGTAAGAGCGCAATTCTGTCCCTTGTCATTAACATGCCAAAGTGCAGCATCCTCTACCACTTTGGAGCGGTATTCAAGGCCTATCCCATCATTCATCAGGTTCTGAATTTAAATCTCGAGACCTTTTGCCAGGATCTCGCAAGATTTTACAGAAAGTTTCCAGTGCAAGTTATACTACTTTTTAAGGTTATATATTTATTCATACTATGCTATTTAATCATAACAATTGCATTTCTTTTTCCTTTTTTGTACAGCTGATTCAATATAATACAAATTAAGCGACTAGGAAATATGACTTGACTTTAAAATTAAAACTTAAACTGTTGCACATTTTATTGGTGTACTCTCGGGTTAGAAATACTAAATGCTTACTTGGGATCTTACCGCCCACCGAACACTTGGGCCAATTACAGGAAATACGTCATTGTGAGTAGTCAAGTGGTCGAGTGCGAAGACTGCAAGTGTGAGTATTTGGACAAAGCCGAAGTATTTAACCATTTCAAAATTTTCTTCCATTTTCTGAAAAACGACATTTTGACATCTAATGAAGGACAGCCATGAAAAGGCGCTTTGCTTTTGCAACGCAAATGAGATTACCTTTGAGAGAATCAAATCTCCGAGCCAGCGGACACAATCCACATAGTTTCTGTGGATATCTCTTGTGGAAAAGTCTGGGAAGTGAATCTTTTGTGACACAAAAGGCCTGAAAAAACACAAAACACTTCATGATTTGTACACGGTGGTGCGGATGTTGACGGTTATCCCGGCTCACCTATTGGTTTTGCTGGGGTTATACTCATAAGAACCACGTATTGCTTTCAGCATCCGCTCAGAGCTGATCCTCCACAGCTTCAGTGAGTGATCCATGCCACATGACATGATCTTCTCACCAAGTAGATCAAAATCCTACAAATACAAAAGAAGAATGTAATAACAGCATCGTCTAGTGTTTCCTGATGTCATGAACTCTATTTGTGACAATGAATTCGACAGCCACTTAATATCAAAGTTTCAATGCTTCTTCAGGGAACTCACCGCACTCAAGACCTCATCACGGTGACCCTCAACTCCACCAAAAATAGCCACCAGAGTATCTGTCTGGACATTCCACAGGCGCAGAGCGTGATCTGACAAAATCAACAGAAGATGTCATAACAACAAGCACCAAAGAAGAAAACGTGTTACGTATATGCAGAATTATACCTTTACTAACTGACAGCAGAAGGTTTGGATCCCTCGGATGAAACTTGAGTTCATTGATCGCGTTACCGTGGCCGACGTAATGCTGCAAGTAGGATAATAACAACAACGTGCACATGATTGCACAAATTCAATGCTCTTCATGTAGATTAACAGCTGGAGCAAAATCTTTTACTGCACAGTAAAATCGCCAGTTTAAAAAAAAATTAAAGGTGCCATTCCCCGCGATCCCATTTTTCAACCTTTAGTTAGTGTGTAATGTTGCTGTTAGAGCATAAACAATACCTGCAAAATGATAAAGCTCAAAGTTCAGTGCCTTTTCAAGTACAACAGAGAACGGCTGGAATCGGACTTCAGCCCTCTACTTCCAGGGTACATGATGTCACTATTCCGAGTGCTTAATAGCCTCCGCCCAATAGAATACGCCAAAAATGGGTGACATTTGGAAACATTTGACTGAGCTACGCGCTAAACTATTTTCATTTTCATCACAGTCCTACAGCTGGTAATAAGAATTCATTTACACACATTATAAGATAACCAATGGTCAAATAACAGCTTCCAGGACTTTAACATCGGATGTGAAAGCGTCTCTGTGTGATACACTGATATTGTGTGTGTGCATACCTCTAAAACACTTCTATAAAACGTCCTTTGAAGTCCTGATTGCAAATGTCTCCTGGTCAATCTACTTGTATTATTATCCAACTATTATCCAAAATTAACTCTTCTGTCATTAGTGTTAATTAATATAACCGGTCTGACGCCATTCGGTCCAGTGTCATTTCCCTCGCCATAGTAGGAAAAAATTGAGATCTCTAGCAAAGATTGAAGTTTGCACATGCACTAGCAGAACAATAGCCTTTGAAATATGTGAAATATAAAGCATTTATTTAAATTAGAAACATGAACATCCATTGTTAAACACCCAAATAACATCATCAAAGCCTCAAAATCAAAGACTGGCTCCTTTTAATGAACTCTCACAATGTATATATATACACCGTAAGTGTTAATTTGACCTTTTTAACTCTGGCGATTTTGCTGTGTGACATCAGTGTACAGCCAAAACGCTTTCTGGACAAAAGTGTCTATCAAAAGCATCAACGTGAAGAAGATCATGACGGCAATGACTCACTTTGATACACTGCATGGTGATGTGATTGATGATGCGGATGATGCCGCGGGAACCGGCCACGGCCAGCAGCGGGTGACTGGTGCTCGTGTCAAAGGTCCACGCACAAGTGTAGAAATTTTCATCTGCCTAGGGAGCACAATAATTAAGGGAATAACACAAGAGCTACTTCTCAAGTTCCACGGATCATGCGAGTGCCAGCAACGTGTGTCTGAAAAGGATACGTCTGCGTCTACGTATGACTGCAGGAGACGAACCTCTCCTTGAGAATGACACTCGTATAAAGTGACCTGTGAGAACAAGACAAAACCATCAGACACGAACGTGTTCTGCTGCCATCCAGATTCATTTACACTAAACAGATTGTCCGACCTCTCACGAGTCACGACTCACTCTGTTGCTGCCGATGGTCGCAAACACAAGCGGATCTCCTTCCTTGCTGTGCCAGTTGAACTGAACGCCAAATAAAGGCTGACCGTGATCCTCCTGCGGGTCACACTGTACGTCACTATCACGCGTTTTGTTTGCAGGTACCATCAGGGGTGTCCAAAGTCAGTCCTGGGTGTAACTAGTTACTTAGTTATTAGTTTCTGTAATTCAATTACATTTCCATTGAAAAAGTAAAGTAATTGATTACTCTCATTTTTCTGTAATATAATGACAGTTAGTTCTGATGTAATTGAACTAAATACTGTGTATTATATTCAAGAGTGGAAATGAGAGTTGAAGCTAAATTCTGCAGGACAACGGCGGCCCCCCAGGACCGACTTTTGGCTACACAACTTTCGGACACGGCTTACCTTCAGACTGTTGACACATTTAAAGGAATATTTGCATTTCTTGGACTTCCACTTGCCCTTGCCCCAGCTCTTTCTGCCCGGGGCATTAGCAGTGTTCGTTGGGGTATCCGGGCGGTCAGTGTTGGTGCCACTCTCAATGCTAACAGCATCATCCTGAAAAAATGCATACAATAATTCATCATCACACGGGCCGAACGCAAACGTTTCGTGATGACGTCACGCCGAACGTCTTATATCCACTTGCAGGCGTTACATCATTATTCTGTATTATATGAAATAACTGACAGGAAATCAATCCATCTCTACCAACACAAATAGGATTAAACGCCGGTTCAATCACAGTTATAACCATCTACCAGTGTTCATCTGTTTCAATGTTAAAAAGAAAAACATGCGCCAAAAGACAAAGAAAAACTTCATTCACGTGCACCCACGCAAACACACACATATTAAACACATTCCGCCCGAAATCACCATACGTTTTCGTCTCCAGACAGATCCGGGTTGCTATTTTCATCGCTGCTTAATTTCAGTTTTTTATTATTCGGCATCTCGTTTCCCGCCTCGGCATGAGATTCTGACATCATCTTCCTCTGTGTGCCACACTGCCGGAAAGCAAACCGTGCGCTTCTCACGACACCCGGCTGCTGAACTGCAGGTGGGAGGAGTTAACGCCACAAACAGCGAGTGGGAGGAGCTTATGCCGCAAGTAAGTTTTGGCATGAGGTTAGAGACAGTAATGAAAACAATATTAAAATGTACGTTTCAATGTACTTTTAAAAGAATATTTCACCCAAGAATTCTCTCATCATTTACTCACCTTCGAGTATTTCCAAATCTGAATATATTTAATTGTTTTGCTGAACCCACAGGTAGAAATTTGGAAGAATGTCAGATCTCACCCACCTGTTACGGACATAGTAGGGAAAATACATACTATGGGAGGCAATGGGGGAGATTTGACAATCTTCCAAATATCTTCCTCTGTGTTCGGCAGGACAAAGACATTTATACATGCTTGGAACGATCTGAGGGTGAGTATTAAATGATGACAGAATTCTTATTTTTGGGTGAAGTTACCCTTTAAATAAACCAATCAAAATTCTCGGGAGATCGTACAGCCCACTTGCGGCTGACCTTGCCCATCTGCAGATGCTCCGACCTTCGTTTTTAGCAAACTCGCAAAACTCTACTGTAACTGACCGAGCAACACTAGATGGAGACATTTCATACAATTTCGTTCACATGTTTTGACGCACATGTAATGCACGTCCATTCTTTTTTAATAGCTCACCTTATCAAAAACTGTCACGTGACTTCAGGTTTTTACCACCTAATTATAAGATTTTGGTTTGTCGTCCGAAAAATAAAAAAACAAACATTTCAATATCTTTGGGATCTGATCAACGTGTTATTTTGATATATTTGTGACAGCTGCACTAAAACGACGCTGGCGTCCATGTAAGAACAACATTCCATATGATTACGTCACAAGCGTACACTACAGTAGACACTAGACTGTAATTTTGCCAGTAAATCCTCTTTCAAATGCACGAGTTTCGATCGTTCTGTGACGTCACTCGCTCGTCCTCTCCAGTGGAGATTCCAGCGCACACAAAGTTCCACGTGAGATTAAAATAACTTAATATGTGTCTATTCATGCACTGTATCAAAATAAAACCGGAAGTGAATGCTGAACGTCTGTTGGCAGTGTGCTCAGCCGGTCCTTCATACTTCATTCTTAAAATTGTTTTCCCACATGACTGAGCAGTATGAAATCACTTGAGAAGAGAGCTGAGACTGAAGGAACGAATAATTCATGCTCAATGCAGGATTTATTCTAGACAAACAACATATAAGCAGAACACTAGTTGGGTTCTCTGACACTTTAGTGTTGGGAATGCAGACAGGAAGTAGTGCACACGAGTTTAGATATAGACTCTTATTATTTACATATTCACTGTGACGAATTTTCAACTAAACATAAACTGTGACCCCAAACAACCAACTTTTAAAAGCATAAAGTTGAGTCTGAATCAGTGACATTTGTCTGTGGATCGCAAACTTCTCAAAAGCAGGTCGAGCATTCTCACATTTGGCTCCTAAATTACGGAATAGTTTATCTATTCAGTCATATTTATCATCTGTATTACTCAATATGATCACAAACATTTCATTGTTGTTTCAAATTTTTTTGTCTCAGTTTTGAAATGTAAAAACAAAGCAGCTTTGATATCACGTGCTATATACAAATAAATGTGAATTACAAATGTTTTATTCATTACTTAATTAAAATGATAAGGAATTCAGCCTTTTTTGTGTTTTCAAACAGTTCCCATGTTTTATTGTCCTGTCAGAACAGACTAGAAGTTACTTATTTATTTGATTCTGTTAAATAAGTTGATTATTAGCACAGTGTTTGTTAATCAACAGTTAAAGTAACAGGAAACTCAGTATTAAATTGTCCTGGGTGAGCAGTAACCTGAAAATCTCACAACAACAACCACATGAATTTGTTCTAGTTTTTAGGGCAGCTGTGCAGTTTAGACACACATTACTCATACATAATAAAATCAAAATAAAGAAGCTTAATGTTAAAGAAGCTGTTGTTGAAACTAAGCTTCTGAGCATTGATTAATATGATTTTAAATCTGCACAACCTCTATATTATATTTTATAGACATATTGTACACGATTTTTTGCTTACAAAACAAAACTTGGCACAAACACACATTGTATTTATCAACATGAAATGTAATTGATGTTTTCTGTGAATGAGGCAAGACTTGAGTCATTAGTCAATGAAACTTCATGTTCTCCAAACTGTGAGAATGTTGTGCTTACGTTTGACAAAAGATATGGTCAAATTCACATCCCGATTCATGTTTAAAATGACACAAGACCCTACAAACCTCACGATTACAGACAATCCAAAATAAAAGAGAATTGCAGAAGTAAAATCCGATGGTCGTTTGACTAGAAACTCCGGAAAGTTTTATCCGTCTCAGAATAGCACAAGGAAATCCTCCATATATGTTACATAAGCAGATATTAATTGTGCTTTCATCTTGAAAAAAAACAAGGTCAATTTACACACAAGAGACACATCGTATTACACTCTCGTGTCATGTTTTCATGCCGCATACATGGAAAACCTGGTGTAAACAAAGATTATGAATATATAAAATACATTTGGACTTTTTGGTTACTCTATTGGCTAGCTGTATTGTACACTTTGTCGGCTAGTAATCTGCCATACTCAAATTAAAACTCTTCTGACTTCAGTTGCAACTGAACTCTTGTGATCTCTTTAAGAGTCGTACTTGTTTTCAGATTAACACGTGCGTCTAAAATGCCCAGATATAGACCTATGCACAGGTCTACTTAAGATCTGGAACACATCTGTGGTGTAAAAACATTTAAGAAAGAGCTGTTGTTCATCCATTCTAAATCATACACATCTTACAGACATCTTCTAGAGGTTTAAATGACATCTGACCGAAGACGTCTCGGAGATGTAGAGCAGGTGAGCAAACAGCATCTGGCAGATGTCTTAAAAATAAAATGCATCAAATAGACGTCTGCCAGATATAAGTGTGCTATCAGGGATTTGAATCAACTGAGGCATGGAAACCATCCAAGAAAAGATCATCTTTATTTACTTTTGTATTACATTTTACAGTTCAAATATGCAGACAAACAAATTAATTCAATAAAGAGAAAAACTTCACAACAACCAAAAAACTTCCCAATGAACAATGTTCAAGCACTTAATATATAGCGATAGCAATTTTTACCCATTTCCCAAAAACATAAGTACATCAGTAATATCATAACAGAATCTCAAGCTGGGATCAGTTTTCAGATCTGTTGTTAGCAGTAGAAGAAAAGGACACACAGCATGAACAGACGTGACTTGCAGACACATTCCTGCTCATCAGGTTTCACAGATTAAAATCTCAAAGTGGTTTGTTACCGTTTTGTTTACATCCATCACCACGTACCAATTTCCCCCAAAATATTAACCCTACTACTACTAAAGCTAGAATAACATGGCTAGTCAAGAAACCGTTTACAAACCTTTGCACATCAAATGCAACATTCAGAGTCTTTCTCTCATAATGTCAAGACCGATTCTCTGAAGTGTTGCATTCACATTCTTGTACCGTCTACTACACAGTAGTGAACAATGATGAAGCTGTTTCACAGAAACAACCGACATCTGCCTGATAGCGACAAATGAATCTGTACAAACCGGACTGCCTAACTGACAGCGTTTCTAGAAGGAAGCCTCGGAAGACCGGGCTCACGGACGAGAAAAGGCTATTTTACCTTTCAGGGTCCGACGCACCTGCAGAAGGATAAATAGAAACACGGGTCACTTTCCGTGAAATCCGTTTCTTTGCCATCGTATAAATACATATAGCAGATATTTAGTACCACATAGTGCTTTTGTACCTGGTCTCCCATAGGACCCTCGGGCACGAGTTGGGCCGCTTGCTCGTTCTCAAGGTTCTTAGTGCCGGGATCGGCTCCACGTCTCAGCAGCAGTCGAACAGCATCCAGCTGAGCTTGGCGACCCTGCACCGCGCTGACCACGTGAAGTGCCGTGTTCCCGTTAAAGGCCTGTAAATGAAGTCACAACAGCCGACAGTCAGACGCTGAAAGAACAGCACATCAACGACACCTGTGACTCCATACCGCTGCTTACCTTCGTGTTTATGACAGAGCAGTAGTTGGGCTGGTCCAGAAAAAGCCGCAGGAGTTCAATGTTTGCCTCCTCGGCCGCCATGTGCAGAGCCGTGCGGCCGCTTTTGCGATCCTGTTTGAAAGCGACACGAGTTACAGTCCTGCACATAACACGCCATTTCACATAAGCTCCAACGAAACAATGATCACCTTGGCTTCGATAGAAGCGCCCATGAGCAACAGTGTGTTTATACATTCGCCCAGTAGTTTCCTCCTCTGCAGCAGAGCGACAGTGTGACCTGAGGGGGGCGTCCTGTGACACGCCAGCTCCTGCACCACTGCATTGTGGGATAGAATTGCTACATGGAGAGGCGCGAGTCCTACAAACATGCAAATGAAACACTTATCGTTGTGTGTCCTAGCAACACTCAGAATATGGATTCCATTTAAACATCTTGATAATGGAGATAGGAATGACGTCTGTCAAAGGCATGAATTAAAAATGTTGAACTGACCGTCATAATTCACGGCCTCCATGTTGACGTGTCTCCCGTTGATCTGCATGGATTTCTGTATGGCCTGAGGGAAGACAAAGAGTGTCAGGGTTTCAAACTCAAAGCCAAATGTCAAATTCCCAGACTTACATTGACTAACAAGTTGAACTTCCATGACCTATAATGAATAAAAACACAGTCTTTCCTTGTGTTGCCAAAACAAATGCAATGTAAATTTTCCTGGCATTTTGCCTTAGTTAAGAGCTACAGGTGCCTGCATTTGACTCAAGTGATTGTCAGGTGACAAGCGGGAAGGGAATAAAATGGCGCTGAAGATAACCATAAAGCGCTAAAATGTGTAAAATAATCTGATTAAAAAATACAGTATAGAACAATTTAGTTTGGAGAAAAACTAAAATTTATAGTGGTAAACAAAAATCCCAGATATTCCATGACTTCGACAAAAAATATAAGAAATTCCATGACTTTCACTGTCTGGAATAGACCTCGATATTCCACGATATTCCAGAAATTCCAGGCCCTGTGGGAACCCTCGAGTTTACAGCGTTTTATGAAGAGAACGAATCCCAACTTGTTGTGCAAGAATGTTGAACGACTGATAAAAGCACACAGAGTTCACATGGTTAATAACCGCTACAGAGTGTGCGTGCCACGATCTACAAACAACCGATGGAAACGTAGGCTTGTCTTATCAAAGGGCTTGTGTTGAGCGACCAAACCGGCAGGACGGGGAATTTTTTTTACCTGCGTTGTATGCTGTTGTTTTCAGGAAATGCTGTAGTCAAGAATGTAATAAGGAAGTTAGAGTGGTTGTCTGCTTAAACAAACACGCAACTCCATGTTGAGATGAAGATAAGAGGGAAAGCGTGACTAATAAATGCAGGCAAATGTTTTGTTTCTGTTTGATTTTCGTTTATGAAGGTTTGGGAATTTTCCAATGATATCCTGATCCTAGCAATGTGACCATTACAGGTAACTATGCTTAGATGACACACATGTTTTGATAAACAAAAACTAGAAGTCAGATAAGAGGAATTGAGTAAACATGACCTGTCACCTGTAGGGTTAAGGTGTGACCCTTCTCAGCACACACGTGTAATGGGGTTCGGCCCCAGTAGTCCAGCGTGTCGATTTCAGCTCCCAATGAAAGCAGGTCTTGTGCAATCAGATGCTGGTTTGCCGCGACACTCACCTGAAAGGCGCTCTGGGAGGAGAAATAATGGAATTAGTCTTGCTCAATAACCGGGGCGTGTTCATATCTGTTTCACACGGGCGTTGTTTCACGCGATTGCTTCATGAGATTTGTTTCTTGCTGTACCTGCTTGTTGTGTTCTTTCATGTCCAGCATGTTAATGGCGGCCATTTTTCTGGCGAGAACAAACGCCAAAGCTCTCCTGCCCTGCGCCACTGCGATGTGCAAGAACCTGTAAAGCAACCCGAAAAACCCATCCGTGTCACTATTTTACTCCGTCTTTAACCACTTTAGTCCATTTCATGAACGATCCACTGAACATCTGTGTTAAAATGTACTCACGTGTCTCCGTCCTCATCTCTAGAGGTCAGCTCCACGTGGCTCAAGCCTGCCAGTTTCTCATCCTCCTGTTGAATCTGCCATTCGAAAAAAGAAACCGGCGGAGCGCTGGTCATACTGATCCCGGGAGCCATCTGAGGGCTCTGGATTTGAATGGAGGGAGGATACACGTTCTCCGTTGGTGGTAGGAGATGGCAAGCCGTGTAAGTTGGGGTTTCTACATCAGCGTAAAGTGACGGAGGCGCCGCTGGGCATCCTTTGACTACGACCGACTCAATGGAGAGGCGCTCTTTAGACCAGTCATCGATGATATCGTCCAACATCTCCCACTCATAAAAGATCTCCCCACTTTGAGAGCACGGAGACTAGGAAAGACCAGATAAATGAGAAAGTGATTCAAATGACAACATTTGTTAGATAAAAACATTATAGCGTGACAAATGTGAGGTAATACCATGTTTCTGTCTGCAGGTGCGTGTCTTTTCTCGGGATAATGAGAAAGATTCTCTGCACGTCTCTTATGGCTCACAGCTACAAGGAAATAAAACCTGTTTTTTCCGAACAACTTCCTGTAACTGTTATAACTTGTAAATTCAGCCAAGCTTATTTTACTTACCTGGGAATTCAGTTTCCATGTGATATTGTTGAGTCTGAGAAAAAGCAAATTAAGAGTTTATTTAATAAAAAAATAAAAAATATATATTTTATTGCGCATTCCAATTCAATCGAACTGCAGTTGTTTTTTTTGGCCATAACGCAAAAAATACAGCTAACTAACATAATAAAAAACATGATTTTTTTTGGAAATAAAGTCTTCAAACAATTGCGCAGATTTTAAACATATGTGGTTTGACTTAAAATGAGTGGTTTGTCATATACGTTATTTGATAATATGATATAATGTAAAATTAACCTGAACGTCGTGTCGTTTCTGCATGATGAGTTCTTTTACTGTGTTCTTCACGCGCACACCTTGATATCGACTTGCTTTCACTACAGAGAAAAATACATTCTTTTAATAATCCGCTAAAATCAATAAAATTATTTATCCCTAACATTAAACAATATTGAAACAACTGCTCAGATAAATCATGTAACTATTTCAAGAGTTTCTCGTACCGTTGACGCAGTTCTGCGGGCTGAGGTTGTTCCAGCTCTGGTCCGAACCAGAGACCTTAGAGCCAGCGGTCAGATTCGGTTCGGTGGGTGACGCGCAGTTATAAAATGAACCCAAATTAATCGGACTCGTCAAGACGTCAGTGTCCCGGTCCAGGAAACCATAGAAATCCTCACAAACACCGTCAATGATCATGTTTCCCTGCTGTAGCGCGAGACTCAGTGAATGAACTCTTGATCTGAATGACGCGACGCAACACTCACTGCTGCTTTATACGCTCGTGACGTCACTCGAAATTTACATTACAGTCCATCGATCATTATTAACATGAATTATTCAGCATCACTGTACGGACAAAATGCATATTTTTCGGATTAAAATTGTGTTATTTGATAAGGGGATGAAAACTGATTGTGTCAAAGTTGAAGAGACGACTTTAACTCTTCAAGAGTCATTTCTCTGTTGTAGGTTACACTGCCTATCATGAAAACTTTACTTATCGTCTTAAACTTAGTAAAGATGTCATTCTTTTATTTTTGGGTGAATAACGTCATCATGTATTGTCATGTGACTTTTTTCAACAGTGAAGCACAAAAGAAGATATTTTGAGAAATGTCTCGGCGGTTTTGGGTTCATACATTGGAAGTCAATGGGGTTCAGTGTTGTTTACTTATCAACATTCCTCAAAATATCGTTTCATGTTCTGCCGAAGAAAGAAACTCCTACAGGTTTTATGTGACACGAGGATGAAGAAATGATTACAGAATTGCACTTTTGGGGGAATTGTCAGTTAAATATATTGTTGAAATAAATCAACGGTTTGTCCAGTGTGAGCAGAATCAAAATGCTTATGGAAAATCCGTCAATGGTTAAGTACAATTAACCTTTATTTATGAAAAGGGCATTTTTAAAATGTCTGACATAGAAAAACAAATGAATAAAAATGTGAAATAAATTAACACTGAATATTTACAGTAAAGGATATTTGACTCTCATTGGGTTAACCACATCAAATAAATTCTCATTCCTTTGATATTAAATTAATTCACGCTTATCTACACGGCCTTCTATAGTTCAAGGCTACTTTTGGTTGTGTGATTTGGACTGAGAAGTCGACATCTATATAAAGAAATATGTCTACTTGCAATGCGCTGGAAGACAGTGGCACTCTGGCTAGATTCTGTGTACTTGAAAGACTGTAAACAGAAGTGTTCATTTAATTCACTGCTGAAGAAAAGAAAGGTCCATGTGATGACCTCTCCCGGTAAACGTTACATTAAACAAGGCTAAAGAAGTTAAGGTCAAAGCTCTGGAACAGGTTAAGACTGGTGACTCTCAGCTACCTCGAGTCTGTCCACGCCAGGTAAGAATAAGAGCTCTTTATTTGTGATAGGAGAGAGGTCACATGGTGTAGAAGGCCTGTCGACCGCTCCTTTAGCCTCTTCTTCATCCTCCTGTCTCTGTACGGAGGACAGATACTCTTCCAACAGACTGTCTCCAGCGGGTGGTGTCACAGGAACGAGAGATCGTACTGTCTCAGGAGAGCCTGCCGTGCTGCTCAGGCTGTTCTCCGGCGCCCCATGTCGTTCACCAGGCGAATGAAACCCAGACTCAGAGATGGAGTTCTCAGGAGCAACGCTGGGATGCAATGCAGAATTCTGCACGACGCTGAGCTGCTGGTTGACTGTCGCTTGCCATTCCAGCACGACCTGAAGCTGATGGATAAACACGTAACACTTGTGAAAATAAAGAACAAACTCAATGCTCAAGGTGAGTAATGATAGATAGTAGGATCTGAATTTCTTTAAAGCAACTTGTGTTTATTTTTTAAGAGATGGCGAATTTCTGACTGGAGAGTACAGACGTAAATTTGTGTAGTATTTAAGTTCTTGTTTTCTTATCTTTTTGTCATTTCTTTCCATCTAATTCTCCTATTCTATAGAGGGTATGTATTGACATCACTTTCCCACATGAACACGCCCCGGGAAACGCTCCCTTGAGTGTAAAACCCTCAGCAAATGGCTGCATTCAATAAGAGAAACAAAGAAACCCGGGACTAAAACACGCAGCTTGACTCGACGGTGATCCTTACGACTTACGAAGGAATCAGATGTTCTTGGACACTCAAATGTGGCGCGGAATTGCATTTCGGGATATTTTGACCATTCATTTTGCCACTCAATTGGGGGTGTTCCAGTGTGTTCACGTGGGAAAGTGACGACACGTGCATACCCTCTATATGACTCGGCCAAAAAGGAAAATTCTGCTTCAAGTCGTTTGAAAAGCCGTGCATCATTGGAACCATATTAAGATCGTTTTGAGGATCTCCTGGAGCTTTCGGACTCCCAACCATAAACACCCAACGTACAGTCACTGAGATTCTGCACTTTAAATGACAGTTTCATCTCTGTCTATGGGGGGAGTTCGTCTTTATTTGTGTTCGGAAGATTACCCACGCTGCGTCTGAAATAGTCTACTTCCATACAATATACTGTAGTAGGCGAAAGTCAGTACGAGTCATGAATAGTATGTCCGAAGCATTAGTATGCAAAAAACAGAATGAGAGAAATACCCGTATGGTCTACTGTTTCCGCCGAGATTCGTGAGTGTGGATCGGATGGACACTTCTCTATCCCATGATGCCACCGGAGATGAGCAACGGTCAAATTTAAAAAACTTTAAGGTGGATGACCGTTTTTAATGCGAGTGCCAATAAATGAATTTGTACGTGACTAAATTGTGTTTCTATAAATGCTCGCTTATAGGTTG
Organism: Triplophysa bombifrons; assembly: GCA_029783895.1. Lineage (NCBI taxonomy): Eukaryota > Metazoa > Chordata > Actinopteri > Cypriniformes > Nemacheilidae > Triplophysa > Triplophysa bombifrons. Next base: position 27,112,343 of record CM056452.1, read on the forward strand.
TTGTTAATACGTCACAGGTCAAAGTGCATACTGGTTAAAAAACATGATTGTCCAAAATCGCATACTGTGACATTACGTACTGAATTTGAATAAGTACCTACCGATCAGCCGTTAAAAACGTACATTCTATATACTATGAGTTGGTGTAGAATGAACACATTTCCGACATACTGCGTCTGCCATGTTTTATGTTTATGTGACCCGTATGCTCTTTGACCTATGACGTATTAACAACAACCTATACATGAGCGTTGGTGAAAACATAATTTAGTCACAAGAAAATAATTTATTGGCAATTACATTGAAAACAGCCATCCGTATTAAAGCAGCTTCAGTGGCATTATGGGATAGATATATGTCCATCCGATTCACACTCACAAATCTCTGCGAAAATAGTAGAACATCCGCCTACTGTTTTTTTCGCGTACTCCCACTCACACTGTATAGAATGTACTGTTTTAATGGCCAATAGATTTTTAAATTCAGTACGGATTTGGGACTGACTTCAGGGTGAGTAATTCATGACAGAAATCTAGATATTCTGGTTTGGTCTAGTAATATAATCATAGTTCATTTTTCTGTGATTAAACTGAAAGATCATCATTTAATAGATAATACAAACCATATATATTATATGTAAGCAGGAGATGTTTGGAGAAGCCCAAGGCCCTGAAGTTAAACCCTAACAAATTCTCTAAATATATAATAAATACTTGAGTTGTGCTGCCATCTACAGGTGTGGATAGAGCGTTCCACTAAAGCAAAAGTTACCAGTCACTGCTAAAGGCTGTATGTAGAACAAATCCCTTCTAGTGATCTGAAATCTGACCTGCTTCCACAGGAACTTCACAGCTTCTTCTTGCACAAGTCTCTGCAGTCGTTCTTCTTCATGTTGTCTGCGCAGTCTGCAAACAAAACTTCTTATGTTAGCCGTTTCAACTACTTACATAACCGCAAACGAAAACCAGATCATGACTTATGGCTGCTCACTGTGGGTATGAGTTATTCAAGAAACAGCACAGCCTTTTGTTGCTCACATCAAACATAGAGTCATATTATAATTGGGACTTGATGAAAAAGTAGCAGAATCTGAAATCTGTCTTTGGTGTTTATTAGAAACCATCTTTTCTGTTGTGTGTGAGAGGGCTAGGTTTGTACCTCTCCAGTTCTCCATTCAGATGGATGATGTAGTCCTGCATCCTGCGCAGGCGGATCTCAGCGCGCACTTCTTTGGCATGTGGGTGATTGTGGCGCGTCCAGTTTCCCCTCCACCATGACTGAATCTTCACTGCCGCCGCCTTCTGTTTTCCGCTGATATCCACATCCTCCTGCGTATGGTTCTCATACATTTCGTCGCCGTTGATGTCAGGTTGGATATTGGCATGTGAGAGGCGATCTGAATGATTGGCGACTGAGGTATCGACCATTTTCCCAGATTCCGTCTCACACGGGCGAGACTGAACCGCCACGGCCGGAGCCAAAGAATCATCAAACTCGTCCTCGCCGCTGTCAGGAGCTGAAGGAGGCTGAACCGAAGCGTTAAAGAGCAAAAAGGCAGACTCAGAAGAGAGCGGGTTGCCATGAAACTTCTCCTCCTCTGACACGTCCTGCAGAACCAAAGCCTCTGCAGCTGCTGGCAGGGGGCGAGCGACAGCGATCGCAGGTGAATGCGCAGCACCGACCCACATGTTCACCTGAATTCCTGGATCAGCATCTACAAGCATCGCAAAGAGATTTACTATGGAGAAAAAACACAAGGAGACTCAAAACATTAATCAGTGATCTTACCTGCTTGAGCGATGACATCAACAGCCACCTCATCTGCGTCTGCGGTATTGTGTACATGCCTCTGCCGCTGCACGTCTAGATTTGTGGGTCGAGACGGGCTCGGGGAAGCGCAGCGCCATGTTTGTTGCAACTGTCGCTGATGCTGTCTGCAGACGAACTCACATTACACACCGACACAAGCTCATTTTAAATCACACTCGTTTTGGTGGCTACCTTTGTTTGCTGAGAATTCTTTCAAGTTTAGCGTCCTCTGCAGATTGTAGCGCAGCTGTGGCCGTCAGCGGACACGTGGAGGCCAGATACTGAACCAGCTGGGCGTGCTGCCCAGGGCGAAACATTCGACCTTTCCCCTGACTGTAGAGCCATTCAGCTTTTAGTCTGAAAAATTAGAAAATGTTGCCATCAGAATAGCGAACGCTTGCTTTTAGAAAATGCACAAAACACTGGACTTGGTCCTGCACAGGTCTTTAATGAAAAGGGTTGATATGTTTGTTCAACCAAACTCTCAAGATCAGACACACTTACCCCTCTTTTTGTGACACTACATATCCATCCAGCAACTTTAAATTCAGGCACCAGCTCACCACGTATGGCCGATAATCACAGCCGGGCACAGACGGGGTGGCCATCACACAAGGGTTACTCATGACTGACAGCTGCTCGAGGCTGTGTAGAGGTGCTAAATATGACATCTGGAATTCAAAGAAAGAAATGATCACCACAAATGACTCGCAATACATTATAGTTGAGAAAAATAAAGTTAAATAAAGTTTACGCTGGAATTCCCAGAGATAAGTTGCATGAAAGTGTCTGTTGTCTTTCACCTCAGCAAGATCTCTAATCTCATTCTCAACCAGAGACAGGACCGTAAGACTCGACGGGAGATGAGCAGGAACGGTTCGCAGAGTCGTGATCATATTTCCATGCAGGAGAAGTGTCTACAACGTAAGAGAGAAACTTCAAAAGCAGTTCAAATTTGCCGTACGTCCACCATAAAAGATAATTGTGTCTGTTAGAAATCCTTGAACAACGAGACATCACAAGGTTTGTGTCCTCCTTAGAATAACCGCTTAAACTGATAACATTCTGTTGTTATCAGTAATACTTATGTTATCTCGTACTAGGTTTGTCACAAATCATGTGGCGAGTATTAGTGTAAAAACTGGGATAATGCACATCCAGAAAATTATCAACACAAAAAAAAAACTTTAGTGGGATACAACCTGGTCCTGTTCATCCTGACAGGATATATTTTGCGACGACAACTGCCTGGATATTAATTACGTAACATATAGTAAATGTGCGGATGATTATTCTTTTGAGTAAGATGTCCAATACCTTCAAAGTCGAAAGCTTTGTGAGGTCTCCAGTTTGAGAAATATTGTTGTCTGACAGATCGAGATGTTGAAGAGAAACACAGCCGCTCAACTGCTCGATGACCTGAACTCTCACACACACACATCTCCAATAAGAGCAAGTGAAATCTGATTTATTGCCAAATGACAATACAACAAGAAAATCACCTTTATATTGTTTCCAGCGAGATTGAGCCATTCCAAATGGACCAGGTCCTTCAAGCCCTCAATATATCCGATGCTGTTGTTCGGCAGGTTCAGCACTTGTAAGTGTGTAAGCTTTGATACGCCCATCATACGCACTAAACGGTTGCAGGCCACAGACAGCTGTTAACAGACAGATGTTTTTTCAGACTTTGACAGAACAGACATCAACATCCACCTCATCTGAATGCAGATAAACACACCTGCTGAAGAGCTTCATTTCTCTCCAGGTGTTCCAGTTTAATGATGTGATTCTGGTCCAGAATGAGAGTTTGTGTCCCCGCTGGACAGAGAAACGTTGAATCCAGTTTGTGAAGACCCTGGTTCGAAAGGTCCAGTACTCCAGGACCTTGATAACAACAATAAAACATAAACACTGACGATCGATGTAATAAATCTCAAACAAATCCAGTCTTATGATTAGTTTTGGTATTATTAATAAACGATAAACAACAGTGTTTTTAAACGCATGCACACGTTACGACAAAACCAGACTGGCGTTTGTTACGTACACAGCATTTCTCTTCAATCTGCATATACCATGAAATCATGACGTCTATACGTAAGACATTAAAAGCGGTGTTATATTTTTAGCTAATTGATATTACTTATAAGTCTGTAATGTTTGTCATACCTTCGTAATTTGACATTTGAAGAGCGGGATCAACGATCATCGCTCCCTCTGCGGCCGCCATACTTCCCGCTTGTGTCACCGCCAAGCAACCGATCGTCAATTTGATTGGACAAATTAATTAGGTAATTAAAACAGTTTTGTATATTTTTTCAAGCTATATGTTTATATTTAGATTTCAAATATATATGCAAATGTGAAAAACATTTTACTTTCATTCAACGAAATCCTTTATAACTAGCTTACCCACAATCCTCCTTCCTCTTCCCTAGCTGTGTCGCCGCCATGAAGTGAGTTGTTTCTGTCTTAATCCACAAACATCTTTAATCAAACGTTGTTTAATTCGCTTTTAAGCGTGTAAATATGTTTTTAGTAAATGTCGTGTGTCATTAATGGCTGTCATTTGTACTGCGCAGGGTCGAGTTGTGCAGTTTCAGTGGATATAAAATATATCCCGGCCACGGCCGGCGGTACGCCAGGATCGACGGAAAGGTGAACTAACACGCTCTTATTAAACTGATTTTAACATTACACGTTTGATGTTAGTCACATGTATATATAGCGTATGTATAGTGTTCATCTTTTGGCATAACGAAACATGTATATCTAGCGTTCCTCTGTCGGTATAACGTTAGTTAGCTTAGCACCCGGCTAACATCTGTGCCTTTAATGTACATTGCGCGATAAACCCGTGGATATGTGATTCACGAAGCATCACGTCCACGTGTCTCTCAGTGGATTGAAATGAGTTTGTTTTGCAGGTTTTCCAGTTCCTGAACGCAAAATGCGAGTCTGCGTTCCTGTCAAAGAGAAATCCTCGGCAGATCAGCTGGACTGTTCTTTACAGACGCAAACACAAGAAGGGCCAGTCTGTGAGTTTCTCGCATCGCAATGCTTTTAATGTTGCTAAACTTAATGCTGGCAATGCTTAACGCAACATACTATCATTTGTTTTAACAGGAAGAGGTGTCGAAGAAGCGCACGCGTCGTGCCGTGAAGTTTCAGAGAGCCATCACTGGAGCGTCACTGGCTGAGATCCTGGCCAAAAGGAACCAGAAACCTGAAGTGCGTAAAGCCCAGAGAGAGCAGGCCATCAGGTATCCATCCTTCTACCCGTATTCATTCACAGAGCCTGTCAATTGTGAAATGTCTTGGATTACATATGTATTTATGATGATTATTAAATCAAAGAGCATCTCTGTTAGGTGGATTGAGGAGATGAAGTGTGTCATGCACTGATCCAAACATTTATGGTTTCTGGTGTGGTGCTTTAAGGGTTTCACCAGACTATTGAAATATGGGAGATGTACATATTGATTTAAAGAGCAGGACAATCCGGTATACTAGAGAACTGCTGGCAAAAAGCTGATGGCGTCATGTTTTGGGTGTATATACATTAAACAATTATAGAGTTTATTTTCTGAGGACAGTAGAGACTGATAGGAAGCGATGGGGATCTGCAAAGTGCTCAAAGCGCTGTTTGACTATGTATCACATTTTAACTTAGTAGAACTGCTTCGAAAAACTTGAGCAGCTCCTAAAATAAGATTTTACTCTTAAATTGCATTAAGTTAATGTGAATTGTGCTTGTATTGATTTCCATCTATGCTAAAAAGAAAATGCTGCTTTTTGTGTTCTTTTACTTATGTTATTCATATGATGTTTTTTTCAGGGCTGCTAAGGAGGCTAAAAAAGCCAAACAAGTGACCAAGAAGGTTTCCACTCAGAGCTCCAAGGTATGATACACACAAGAATTATCATCAACGTCAATTTTTGTTGCACTTTCTTTTGAAAGGGGTAATATGACATGGATATTATCGTTTGTTTTAGATGTAATGCAATGTGTATTCTAGGGATGCTCCGATTGATCGGCCACAGATCGGAATCGGATGGTAATCTAATTTAATGACTCGATCGGTACTCACTAACTTGGTCGAGCTCACAAACCGATCGCAATTTGATATCATCATGCGAGGACGTACGTTGACGCCGCAGTTGTGTCTTGTGAAAGAGTGAGCAGAGGACCTGTGCACTTTTTCGGTCTCCAAACAGGGTGTTGTTTCATTCGGTGTTACGCAGGCCATTTGAAATATGATGTGCAGGCGCTGCGGAAGCAGTCTTAAGCAGTCATAAGTAGTCATGCTTTCATAGCAAAACACTCTCGGAGAAAAGTGGGTAATGTCATATGCTGATCGATCTGTGCAGCGCCAAAAGAAGTCGAACACAGTCTCTTACGCTCTCTCGCACATAATAATCAAAAGCAACAGACACAATGACAAAAGGTCGGAACACCAAATCCATCTGGCACATGGCACCTTAATTTGAGTGTAAGTTGTGTTTAAAGAAACAGGTAACCTTTTCTTCTCTGACGTGCACATGACATAAACCACACTTAATAAACGAATATCTATCCTATCCGATGATTAAGTGATTTCTGTGTTAACTTTCTTTTGGGATGTCTGTCATAAACACACATACACAACACGTACTTAACGTCTGCTTCTGTTCGATTCATGACATAATGACTCATTTGAACGGATTCATTTAAATGAAGGGTAAAACTAACTGATATGTCAAACAATGAAAGAACAAAATCTGAGGTCAAAATACCTCAGAACGTTAGTGTGCTTTGGCCATTTAGCAACAGTGGCTGATTAGTTTTAGTCTAAATGATCCACAGTATTTTCAGTTTATTTATGACAATGTGTAGTAAATTACCGATTAGATCATTTGACGAAGAGAGGTGACAAAGCACAAGTTGCTGTTAGGAATTTAATTTAAGTATGTGGTCAAATTAAGAACTGCAATGTTTTAAAACGAAAGTTTAATTTTAATTGCCCTCACATGATTATATCAAAATATTTATCAAATTACATCTTACTGTGCAAACAGTGTCCGGAAAGATTATATCAGTTATATAAAGCATCGAAATCAGGATAGGTATCGGCCGATCATGATGACAGAAAATCTGTACTCTGTATCTAATGCGAAAATCCTGATCGGAGTATCCTTAGTGTATACACGATTTATTCCGTGCATGTTTGTATCTCCTCTTTGCCCCGCCTCTTTGAAACACATGGAGTTTTTACAAAGCATATTGCTCTGAAAAGCGAGGTGTGCTATGATTGGCCAGTTTAGCAATGTGTAGTTATTTGTCGAATATTGCAAGCGTGTGACGGAAATGTAACGGCTCTTAACATATTTGGAACATCATTTTACAAAGCAATTGTACTGACAGGTACGCCCTTACTGGTGTATACATTAGGGCGGTCTTAGACAACTTGTACCAAGAACTGATGTAGATTTGTGGGGGTGTGGTTACACAAGGCCTTTTCGGGCATGTCTGGGTGAGCATTCGCTTTTCCGACACTTACTATTTTATTTGTAATACATGCAAGGGCAACTGATAACGCATCAAAGACACAGATTAACACGTATGCACACCATATGACCCCTTTAAATGTGAGCAAATCACATTATGGAAGATTTTTGCCCCTTGAGGCGTTGCAGTGCGACTGACTGTGTTGCTTATGTGTCGTAAAGTGCATAGAGTAAAGGATTAAATCTATACTCTGTACCCCTTACATGAAATAATCTGTGCGAAGTGTCACATATAGTCCTACAAAAGATGTTGCTGTCTGAAATGTCAGATGTGTATAAAGTAATTACTCGAATACAGTCAGTAATCGCCCGTTTAAGCATCTTTGAGCCAAATCAAGACATGCACACTTCATTAGTATCAGTGAATATAACTAAAGGTGCTCTGATGGCGATTTTTGTTGCCGATTATCTTTAGAACCAATATCAGCTGATACCATCACCGATCACAGCCTTCTATTTATCATGTGGAATTATTTAATTAACAATTTTAACTGTTTAAATTCATAAAATAGCTTTCCTGTTCAATAATTATGAAAAGACAACAGAATTAAACAAACATGTGCAAACTGCAAACTTTCGAGAATGCCAACCCCATTAGAATGCTGGAGTGAATGCCCTGATAGTTCCATGTGTCTGCATTTGTGATGATTGACACACTAGTAACCATAGAAACAGTGGCATCTCGCAGCTATAAGAATATAAGTTCGTTATCTGATGGACAAAGTGAATCTTCGAAAAATAACAATTACACTGAAGTTTCTCTGACCGATGCGCTGTGTTTTATTGGAGATCGCTTTTTTCCAGTGTTGCCATGTTGATTTATTTTTAAGCACTTTTATGTTTGTCGTTTGATCTTAGATTATAAAGCTCGACACTTTAAAATGGTCGGTTGTGCATTGCGATTTTTGGCTCTTGTAACATATAAAGTAATTGTGTTTTTAAGGTTTGTTTTGGCTTTGTCTTTGTTTGCTATTTTAATCTATGAAGATCTGGCAACACGTAAGGAAGGGCTCCTGAGAGCAGCTAGCGTTAGCCTAGTGTCAAATTTGAGAAGGAAAGACTTCTTTCACTGCTGTTTCTAGCACCTCAAATACAGATTAAAACACCTGATGGTCGTTGAGATTCGTCATGAACACAAAGTTGAGTTCGGTTTCGTATACACGGTGTATAGTTTTAGTAAATATGTTTTTTTGGTGGGTTAATTCGATAGTAGAATGCCGTTATCATGCTGGTAAACAGAATTTATCTGCAGTATACACGTGTCAGTTTACTTCAGAGTGCAACAAAAAGGATTGACAGGCAACCGACAACTGAATGAGTGAGTAACTGTGCTGAACTGTCGTGACCACCTACGTGGCTCGGCCTGCACCACACACCAGTTGAACACGCCTACGGTCTACACGTTTTGTCATTTGCTCATTGATTGGCTGTTTTAGAGATCCGATCAAGCTATTTGGAGCGATTATCGGCCGATAACGATCAGCGACCAATCAATCGGAGCACCCTTAAATATAACTGTCTGATTACAACCTTATAGACAATTTTTTTTCTTTAAATAATAATCTTACACAAACAAAATATGTATTATATTCTGCATGTATTTATACTGTTTTTCTTAAATATGTCTGTTGTTGTTTCAGGGTCCTGCTAAGGCTGCACCAAAACAGAAAATCGCCAAGACCATGAAGGTCAACGCTCCACGTGTTGGTGGAAAGCGTTGAGAATAATGTTCTGCATTTTTCTTTATTAATAAAGGTTTAAGTCAACCTACACGTGTCCATGAAACATTGTTCCTTTGGTGTATGAAATGAACAGCTAGCTTAGTTCAACTAATACTTAATTCATGTTTTTAAAACTGCTAAACTCCTATTCGTATAACCATATGTTATTTTGGGTTTCGTAAAATAAAAATTAAACGAATAATGATTCAACTCCATAGGTAATTTAATATATGCTGATGATTACCATGGTTTTTAGGCACACAGTGTTAAGCAACACATAACATACGCAATATTACATGTTTATGGTTGCTACTTTTTAATTAAAATGTTAAGTAGACAGATCCACTCTCTAATTCGCACCTTGAAAAGGTAAAACGAGGCAAACGCCACTACGGCCAGCTGCAGGTGTTTTCACTTTTTTCAGGTGTCCGATTTGACTGCTCCTTTTTCAACTCCATCGACTGCAAGTGGTTAATGTCGCCGATCGGTCTGCAAAGCGCCGCATATTTATTAATTGCATCGCATGGTGTCATGGAAAGTATTATCCATCATAGTGATGGTATCAGAATTATTTGATATATACAAGCTGTTTTATTGACCTAAATTTAAAGTATTTTGACATAAAATAGACGCAACTATTGTTGACTTTTTATTAAAAGAAACATCATAGACAACACTGGACCTTGATTTTTAGAAATATGACTGACAATCAGCTTTATTTTTTCCAGTCTGAACACTCTTGAATAACATGTCCAAATCCCGTTTAAGGTCATAGACCTCCAGCCATTCATCACCGAGACGGTCCAACATCTCATCACTCCTGACAGCATCAATATAAAGTGCTGAAACCCCTGACAACTCGCCCATACCTACAATATTCCCTCCTGTCACATTAATTCATCATTACTCGCAAATGACAAACCTCTCAAGTCCTCTCATTAACCTAAATATTGATAGCCAGAAAACAGAAAGCTTTGCTTCGAATTAGAAAGAGTGCTTTTGGTAGACTGGAAATAAACTATTGGGCAATTCTGTGAAAATGTCAATCCATAACATTACTGTACATAGTCCTTATAAAAGTAAACATGAAAAACGTTCTATAAAGCGGCATCCCTTCTCCATTCATTAGGTATTATTGCTTCAGAATGGTGCATTTTATTTTACAGAAGTCCCACAGTTCGTCGTCTCCCACAAAATGTGTCCTTTTTCTCACATCAATAACGCTTGTTTATTTCCCTTTTTTAAAATAGTAAATTAGTTTATAGACTGACATTTTTTATGTTTAGACTCCATCAACAAGGGTCTGGTAAAATATAAACAGAATGGGTCAACATGTTCAGAACAAATTCATTCTCTGAGCATTTTTATGTCACATCCATAACGCAAAATGTCACGCCCATAACGTTGGAATTGCCCTATTATTAATGTAAGCAGTTTGACTATGGACTACACTTTTAGTCCAGCAGACAGCACTGTCTGATTACAGATTTACGCACGCACTTCATAAAAGTCCTATTTATGATTATGACCAGCGGGAAAATACGTCTGCAGAAAATATTTATGGAGACTGGAACACTTTAATGCATTACAATGAAGTTAAATGATTTTTTTTACTCTGGACAAAATATCTTTCCTTCTACGTGTGGAGATTTATAGTTTTTGCCATTTATGTGTTAAAATCGATTTCTTCTTTTTAATTTCTTAAAATATGAATTCATTGCCAAGCAGGAAACACATCAGCAAATAACTTAGGCAAGCAATGGTTGAAATGGTAAAAGCTTAATAAAGCACAACCGAAATTCCTCACAAAAAGGAATTAAACAATTACTTCAAGTTACTGCTGCTAAAAGTGGATTTACAAGCAACTAAATTCTAGTCTTTCCTTACTTTTTTAAATGGCTGTATGTGAGGGAGAACCTGAAAATTTACTTCTGTAAAAGTATAGTATATTAATACTAATTAATATATTAATATTAGAAAGTATATTGTAAAAACGTAACCGCGTGAAAAGTGAAAAATTCCAGTGGAGCCTTTGTAATATCTTACATTTTAACGGTATTGAGATCCATAGAATATAGTCCTCTGGCCTTAAACTGAGTAAGTTCTCACCTAAAAAACTAATTGTACAATTGGTTTATGCAGCACTTTCTTTAACACTTGAGTATCGCTCTGAAGGAGTCGGAAGCACTAATAGAGAGTGCAATAAGTTTTGGATTCTTTAAGACATCTTGCTCGTGCAATAGGAGGCCACCCAGTCAACTCGTGAGGTCATGCAATGATCACAGTGATGTCACACCGTTCTCAAACTGGGATTGTGAGTAATATGTGACTTCAATGTGACTTTATTTGATCTAGTCACCATTATGGGTGTTTGCTTTAGCTGGACTCTTCGCCCTTAACTTTTCAATGCTAGCTTTACTTCGCCTGCGGTCATTGTTGCTTCATGAATCACAATTGTAATAGCAAAGAACTTCAAATGAGTCCGACCTGAGAATGCTGGTTAACTGGTGATAGTGAGTCACTCAGCTGATCTCATGTTGTATTTTTAGTCTGATTATCATTTTAACATCATTATATTGTTTGAGGCTGAGCGGTGAGATGTCTGACGGATTTCTTAAACTATTATATGCCATAAAGTTTTTAAGAGATTGTTGAGAAACACACCGACATCAAGAATCAGCATATTAAACTCAACAAGGGTGACAGTCAACAAATGAAAGCATTGTGCTGTAAAGCATGTTGGGTGACGTCATAAAACTCATTCATGACTCCCAGCATGAAGCTTGATTCTTTCCATTTAATTATTGAGATACAAACACTGATTCTTGATGTATTTGTGTGTAAGGTAAGAGCCCATCTGAAGCAAACACTGATCAATCTAATGGAGACTTAAAATGACAAACCAGCCAAATACGTCTAAGCTCACAGTACAATAGTAAGATCACATATTGAGTTTGCTGGGCGGTTACATTGTGACGTCACCATGAGCTTTCAGATTACTCATGAGGATATCACTGTGAAATCAAATTGTTGACTGGGCAGGGTTGGTGTTATTAAAACAATTGTCTTTAATGTAATTGTCTTTGTCAATTAGGAGTAGAGCAGAGAGTAACAGTTGCTAAAATCATTCATTTAAGTACAATTTAAATACAATTTAAAATATTACTTTATGTACAAAATATATATTACAATATAAATAGAAATGTACAGCATTTACTTTTACAAATGACCCCAGGTGATGTGGGCTTTACAAAGGAAATGGAGAATAAACACGACGTGGTTTTATTTGAGTCACAACTGTATAAAACAACTAAATCCGATTACATTAGATTACAACAAAAACGTTGTTTAAAAGGTAAAATCCGTCTTTTTCTAAAATTCTTAAAATTCTTCTTTTCTAAAAACAGGAGACATTTATGTGCATTTTTTGATGAACGCATGTGGAGCTTTGCAATGTTGAGCTCAATATAAAATAACATGACGGCAAATTATTATCAATGATTTGTTTGACAAAATAAATTATATTGGATATGTGGGATGACATGATTATTATATTTGGGTGAACTATTCCTTTAAGGTTTCTCTTTAGGTGACATGTCTGTAATACATCAAATGAACACTTGTGGTCAGTGTTGCACCATCAATGTGGATGAATCCACAGTAAACGTGCATGTTTCACAAACCTCAGAGAGCTGATATTGAACCACAGAACATAAGGATGAACATGGAATGTAACTAAAGAAACATTTCTAGTAATTAAAGCTTTTTCTTTTTCGGCTTGTTTCAACAACGTTTACTTCTACGTCTCAACTGAACATATCAAAGAATTTC
>CM056452.1:27125753-27308253 GCA_029783895.1 Triplophysa bombifrons
GTGAGAAGCTGTCAGAGGTGTGAGAGTGTGTGGGTGTTTGTGATGGATTTCACACTCAACTTTTACACTTTATGTAGTCAAGCCAACAAAACGCAAGGCAAACTCCTAATATTAAAATGCTTGCTGAACAATACTAGAAATAACACTGAATCTTATTTTAACACTAAGGTTGTACTTGTTAACAATGAACAGTGCTTTTAAAGAGTTTATTTATCTTAGTTTGTGATAATGTCAGCTTTTATTAATACATTTTTAAATCAAATGTTGTATCAGTCAAGATTTTTAAAGGGTCCCCATGTATCAAATTTACATGTAAACCAGTGGTGTATCTAGATAGAAATAGCTCATTCTAAGGCCTTGTTCACACTTTTTTTGAAGATGCTAGCATCTGTTTTACATCCTAGAGAGTAAACCGTGTTTTCAAAGAAGTCCTGAGCACTTTTTTTAATGCCAGCGCCAGCGTCTTTCTGCAGTTCAGAGTGTCTTTTGAGGCTATCAAGCACCTCTTCACATCAATCCAATGCAGAGACATGTCGTATTCATACCATCACGCGAGGAATGTGATCGGGTCGAGAAGGCTCAAGCTAAAAAAACACAAAATGGCGGCCGAATTGTAATAATTGAATATTCACTTTCGATAACTTTTGATTGCATTTCAAGCAAGAAATTATTATTGTAGTTTCAGAAAATGTGATTGGTTATTGCAAAGACATTTATTTACTGTTTAAAAATGTAGTCGACAAAAACAAGGCAATGAATTAATTTCTGGTTAATGGCGAGTAGTCGATTGCCTTCTACAGCGCCGACTAGTGGTTAAAGTAGTCGACCAGTCGACTAGTCTATGCAAGCCCTACTCTGAACATATATTATGCTATGATATTGCATTTCTGTCTTTAGATCCTTACACATTGGAAAAAAGAATATTGTCATTAACTTACTTACTTAAAAAAACATAACAAATGCAAAAAAAGTTAAAATAAATTGATCATAGTTCACGTTAGTTCATGCATTTACTGATAACGACAAATACACATCATTATATTTATCTATAATATTGAAAAAAATGGAGATTAAAAGAAACATTAGGTACAAGTCTTCTAATAATTAAATAACAAAGCTGAACTCTCAGCATGAATATGAACTAAGAAACCTTTCATAAAAATTTCCCAAGTGTAAATAAATCCACATTATGTTTTGTAACAGATGACCTCAGATTTGTTCTGAGACTGAAAAATTAAAAAGCAGGACTGAGAACTCCATTACGAACAACCCGTAAATAATACAAATTGGACACATTTTTAGGACGAAACTGAAAGTCATTAAGCTAAAACTGTGCATCAATAAAAGCCTTCCGCTCTCTGTAGATCTGCTAAATCCAGAACACAGTCAAAGACATATAATAATCGAAAGCTTCCCAGAATCTCCAACATAACGGTACCCGACAAAACACGTTGACCCTGGAGGAAGAGATTCCTTACATGTAGGGCGATGATGAACGGCCGTGAGTCTGGAGCAATCCCTCCGGAGAGGAGAGAGATGCCAGAGTAATGGAAGACCACGGGCAGAACTTCTCCCTCAGGCAAATGGGCCAGAAAGCCACAGTCTCATTTTTAACAGACCTTTTGTAGCTGCGCCTCCGGCTCTCTTATCAAACAAATAATGACTTCTGTGTTCACCATAACCATCACAGATCCGTAACGTTGCTTTTCGTCTGCGGACTTATAATGTAGATCTGCATGACTGGCTTGTGACAGATTGGTGATGTTCAACGTGTGGTGAGAGCATCGGTGACTCATTCACATTTAAGGGAATCTTCAGCCCAAGATGCTGAATGTGGAAGTGGTGTGAAGTTTAGGTGGTCAAACCTGCCAAAACATTTTTCAAGGCTCACGCATCTTGAATATTTCTCCAGAATTCTCACAAATGCGTTCATTCGAGTTTCAGGTCTCGATGTCACAAACTGAGGCGATAAAACAACGTCCAGACTCAGATTGGATCACGCGTGGATGTCTTCACGACTCTCATTCGACATGAGCCTCTGTGGCGAACATCAAAAGGTAAATGAGAGATGCTTCATGAAGCCTGGGGCGGATACCGTCCCAACATCTTGCATTCATTCTCTTTGATGTTTCACTTTAATCAGAATCACCCGTACCAATGCTCCTCTATCAGCGCGGCTCCGGTGTGTTTATTATGTAACCGTTAAAAGAACAGAAGAACCAGTTATAACTGTTTAAGCTGTTTCAAAAGCATTTCTTTGTGCAGACAGAAGGTGCACTATATGGACGAAAGTATTGGGACGCTTTCTTCTAATAAACAGGTTTATCGATTCCAGTAATCGCAATCCGAACAAATATTAAAGATATATGGGAGATTTTTTTTTTCATGTTGTAAAATGACTGAAACTCTGTGTTCAAGTAATTCATGGGTTTGGGTGATGAGGATTTGACTCCAAGGTGTTCAATTCAACCGTAGGGGGTTTGATTGTTTCCCCCCTGTAGTATTATGGCATCAATGCGTTCATGGTGACCCGGGTTCGATTCCCGTTATCAGCGGTCCTTTGCCGGCCCTGCTCCCATGTCTCCTCCCAATGCCTCTCTCTACTCTATATCATTAAAGAGATAAAAGCCCCAAAAATATAACTTCCAAAAATATTGGAATCAAAATGAATTTTCTAATAAAATTGGTGAACGGTCAAGCACTCGTCTAAAATGTCTAATATGGTTAACGAGAAACCGTTTAATGTTAATCATTCATCACGCATTTAAACAGCCTGTTATTAATACTCATTAACACATTCAGGGTAATTTCAGAGTTAAATGACTGGTCACTGGTGCCATCAGAGGTAATGTGTTGGTAATTTTTCTTGCATATTATTCGCCAGTCAGTCTCATCTCCAACTTATAACACTGAAGAGTAGTTATTCAGAAGGCACTAGAAAAAAATGAAGTAAGGGATAAATCACAAAAGTAAAAATAGGGTACAATAATTTTCCGTATTCTTTATTTTTACCTGTATTTTACATTTTGCACTGCATTTAATTACATTTTAGTATTAAATAAAGGAAAATGTAATGGTCATTTTCTGCCAAAATACTTTATCCGTTTTTTTTCAGGATTTTCTTTTACAGTTAAAGGATTTTAATGCAGGATGTTGAGGCGAAAAAACAGCCCCGCGAGAAAGCACATTAAAATCCTTTAATTCACGGCTAGCTGTGCATTTATATTAGACTAATTATACCATGGTCATTCCCCAAATTAAAGCTGTTGTTGATATTTACATATCTAATTAGCAGTTTAGTATTAAGGCCATTTTTTGTCAGAAAATACAGGATAAAAGCGTCTGCCAAATGCATAAATATAAACATAAATAATAGAAAAAAAGAAGAAAACGTCATCTAAGAAAGACGCTTGATTTTTCACCCACTTCACTTCAGAGCTGATTCAGGATCAGTAGAATGGGATTTAATTTGTTCAGTTTGTTTTGGGATGATCATTATTTGCTGTTGGAGTATTCACTCAGCTCTACATCCTGAACAACGAGTCTTTCTTTCCTTCCTTCCTTCCATCTTTCCTTCCTTCCATCAATCCATCTTTCCTTCCATCCATCCATCCATCTTTCCTTCCTTCCATCTTTCCTTCCTTCCATCAATCCATCTTTCCTTCCATCCATCCATCTTTCCTTCCTTCCTTCCATCTTTCCTTGCATCCATCCATCCATCTTTCCTTCCTTCCTTCCATCTTTCCATCCATCCATCCATCTTTCCTTCCTTCCTTCCTTCCTTCCTTCCTTTCTTCCATCCTTCCTTTCTTCGATTCACATTGGAGGAGGAAACCAAATCATAGAGATAACAAAATATTAGAGAGACAACAGCAACCAATCAGAACACCCAAAAAAATCTGGGCTATTTTTAACCAAACGATCATGGCTCAAAAAGCATCTGAAAACAATGCAGCATAACCTCATTTATAATCCAACCTTTTTGGGTTGCAAACATCATTTTCAAGCTTTCTGATTGGTAGCTGTCGTCTCTCTGACTGCTGTAGATAAGACTTTCTTCTCCAGTGTAAATCTATAGGATTCTTACAGCTGGTTTGTGATCCAGCAGGTGTAAATCTAATCAATGACTGAGGAAGGTAATATCACACTCATATCTCTTCAACAGGGTGTGTGATTCGAGGACTTAAAGAACAAACAGTGCTGGACGTTTAATACCTGGACCAAGAGTACATACTGTGCTGTATCTACACCCAAAATTCTGCTGCGCTACTGCTTCACATTCAACCTAAAAAAACCTTTGCACAGAGTAAAATCACTGCAGTGCACAAATAAACATATTATTCTTAAAGAACACCATATGTTTACTGTGAGTACAAATAATAATGAATAATATGAGGCTCTCCAGTGCCTTTAAAACAGATATGGAGCATCATTCATGAAGCTCTAAACCCTTAATATCATTTGTTCTGTATTTGGCCCTGGGCTCATGAACTCAAGCAGTTAATCGTAACAGTATTTAATTCAAGTCACTGTGGTTTTCCCTCCAGACCCCGGGATCTTCTTTTTATTCTCCGGGAATAAATTACCTCTCAAATCCCTCCTTTTTTTGGCATAATATGAATTAAAAACATGAAAGAAAAAGTTTTCTCATGTGGATAAGAGACGTGCAGTTATTGTGACCTTCATCTGATAACGCTGATGTTTAATGTGTGAGCGATTTAATCGAACCCAGCGGAGGCCGCTGCCCTAAATTCAGCTTTAAAAGAGTGCTTTAGTCAGAAATAACTCTATAACAGAAGATTAAATATCAAGAGGTACAAAGTGTCACATCATATTTACCCAAATTTTCTTCATGGATTTGCACAGTTGTCTCTTTTGTTGTGTTTATTATTTTTCTGACATTAAAAAGTCATTTTAGGAGAAATATCTGAGACTAAGTTGATACTTAAACTTCATCAAATCTCCTGAGCTATGAAAGAGGAACCTCTGTATTTAAGAGGTAATAAAAAACCTAACATAATAAATGCTAATGAAGTGTGTTTGTCTCTTGTGATCGTGAAAATGTCAAGAGCTCATCGAGCGTCATCTACCCAACAGAATGTGTTTGTCAACTGTTTGAAAGTTTAAGTGATACTTGACTTTTACGGATCAGAAAAGCTTTATAAAATGTTTAAATGTTGTCCGGTAACTATAGTTTGTTAACTTTCCCGCTTCAGAAGTTTGCAGGCATGCTGTTTTGTTACAAGTGTTGTTTAAGAAACAACGTGTTTTCAAGTCAATTCATACAAGATGCTCGCTTGTAAGGTCACTTCATACATAGGCAGCAGACTATTTATTGAAACGTTTGCTTCTGTAAAATGGAGTGTGACTCTCTTACATCATCGTGTCAAACTCTCTTTGGCATCTTTGTTTTGTTGTATTTTCTATACATGGTAATTGCGTCCCTTGTGATCACAAGCTTGAAGTTCACAGACTCCCTCTGGGCAAAAAAAACCCCACGTCTGAATAACAAGAACCACTTAAACATTGCCAACAGATATATATATATATATATATATATATATATATTCATTTATTTGTATTATTTAAAATCCAGCATTCTCTCATGCTTACCCTTGTTGATTTGTTTTTTTAAGCGCTTTTATTGGAAATTCTCTTTGAAGCGAATGAAACAGATAAGGCACGTCTGAATCCTGCTAATGTTGATGTACGACGAAACGTGGGATTTGACAGATGCTTGTTGTGCTCACGGACGGCGCACACGTCTAGTGAAAGTAAACACAGCAGAAATGAAGATCCGAGAAGCGAGGACAACATTATCTGTCATGTCAACAAAAATGAATTCAAGAGAATTTGCTCTTTGTCTTCATTTATTTACACAACATTTCAATGGTTTTCTTTTCTTGTTATAGTCGTTCAGGAATTGGGCAGCACTCGCTTTGAATGATGGGATTGCATCATTTTTGCTTCCTGTGATCTCACAAGAATTTGCAACTACTTTTCAAGGTGGCTAATTTAAATAGAAATTGTACAGAAATGTACTATTATTAGAAGATAACAGAATAGTGAAGCCCTGCGTGCAAGCAGATCGTACTAAAACATACAAATAAGAAAGTACACAATAACACAAATCAGCCATTGTTCTTTACAATTTTTTCGTAAAAAGAACCGCAGATACCATCTCCATCGTTTGTTGTGATTTCAAAGGCCTGTAACATTATTTTGATATTACATTCAGATGTATGTGCTTTGGACACATTCCCTATTTACATCTTTATTTTCAAAACTTCAACATTTCTTCCCTTTTTATTGATAGTACAGTTGTGATGGGGAGGAAAGAGGACAAGAGGATTGAGAAAGAACCACGAGCTGGGACTCGAACTCACATTGCCTAAAGCACAGTTGCGCTACATTTCCGGAGCTCTGCCCACCGGCAAAACGTGAAGATTGCTATTGTTAAAAAGCAAGAAAACTTGACACACAGATATATGGAAATGTACGTAGTGTACAAGTTACTTTTGATTAGAAACCATCAACATTCATGCACACACACACACACCTGTGTAACAACAGAGCTGAACAGACGCTCGGCTTGTCTGGCCAAAATTCTAGCACTTGGCTGCTATTGAAGTTTGATCAATAGTGACACGAGTCCCACGCTGGCCTTCTCACATGCAGCATACATTCACTGTGTGTGTGTGTGTGTAACACTGCAGAACGCCTTTGTTGTGTGTTTGAGTGCATCAGCGGGAATCCAGAGACAGGTGAACTGCCTACATAGTGAGCTACTCTTAAAGAAAGCATGCAAACGTACAGAAGCATGGGATTGAAACCATGTTTGCTCCAGTCTCAATCGTGACATTTTCAAAAACTGTGATCTATTAATTCATGTTCGTGACACGATTTCCCCCCTTTTTTTCAGAACAACTTTCCGTCTAACGTATTTTAATACGCGGTATCTTTCATGTGTATAAATATATATCAACGAAATTTGATGGGAATTCAAACCTTTTTTTACAAGGTGGCTCATTCGTGTGAATTCCTATTTCCTACGATCTCATTGATATGTTTGAAATGATTTGACTTTGTCCCTGTGACGTTAGGTTTAGGGGGCAGGGTTAAGGCAGACATTTCTCATTTCTTTGCTACGCCGTGAAACTCGCGTTTATTTGGTAGCCTTTGTGGCTGTTATTTTATGGTTAGAGATGAGGTAAGGTGCTGCTTGCCACCAACTTAAATATGTATGACTTCTTTTGATATCAGGTTATAAATATATAGATGTACATATGATCTGTGAATTAAAAGTCTGAGGGACATGAAAAAAGCTGCTGCAAAGTGACTTGAAAATAGGTTGTGCTGACTGACACAAAAAAAGGGAAATTCGTGTCCGTGAACACGAATCACAAACCCTGAGGAAACTCCTGCGGCTTTATCAAAGCTCCAGAGACTCGGTTACCTTTCATTTAAATATCATCCTTGATGTTTCCGGAAGAAATAAAAATACACACACGTGAAAAGAGTGACGTGAGTATGAATAAAAAATCAATGTCTATTGCTCAAATTTGTTCATGGAAAATTGCATGAAGAATATGAGATTAATGAAAGAAGTTCACGTTTAAGGTGATGTTTCAGTCATCTTGAAGTCTCTTACTTCTTTCTTTTGGCTTTTGGGGATGTGACACCAGATACAGACTTTTCAGAGATTATACAGTAGGTCATGTTTTGGGTGAAACATCATGTGAAATAAAACCAATGTTGCAAGCTTTACTTGTTTTGACGTCGCTCCTGAATCCCCACATGAGGCATTTTGATATTTCTAACAAGAAGCGTCCTCAAGTTTAACATCATTTTCTCCTTTATTTCTCTCGGCGCGTCCAGATGTGCACCTCCGCTGGGTGTTACCAAACGCGTTCCTTGGCAAATGGCTTCACAGTGAGAAATAAATGTTAGGGTTTGAAATACACATCGCAGCCACGGTGGCACACTAGAGGAAATTGCAAAGATTCATGCATGGTGCAGATCAAAGCGGCGAGTCTTCTTCTGCCCTGGATTGAGACCGTTCGTCTCTGTGGACCGCCGCTCACCAACAACATCAAAGAGCAGATGTTCTTCAGGGAAATCCGTCGCCTTCCAGCGCCAGGACTGGCAAAAGCCGAAATAAATAAATACAGAAATGTAAACATAACGAAATCCTTTTCCGACTGCGTTACACGTTCTCTAATATTCACCGGACTCGTGGCCAACGGCTCTGTAGAGAAAAGGGTTGAAAAATAAATCTAAAGCTTTTATCTGCTCGACACAAAGATTAAAGTGAATGTTCTTTTAGCTGCTGGAGATGAACTTACAGACGGCCATTAAGTGCTTGTGTATACAGCAGCAAACTTTGGCCTTTCTATTATCATGCGTGGTCAAAGATAAGATGAGATCTCTTTAACATCTTACATACGTCTTCCAGACATCAATGAGACAAACAGAGAGCAAAAAAACTGATATTTCTCCCCCTTAAATGTGTCAAATCATGTTTCTCTCAGACTTCATCTTGTAATGTTTGATGCTTGTCCAGCGCTGAGCTTTATCTTTGTGTCTTTATACGCTGACCCTATTATATCACACACATCACCATGTGTTCTCAATCTTTCACCGCATACACAGCGTCTCACATCTCTCGTCTCGTTGTGATTATTTCTCCTGTCTGTTCTCTTTCTGTCTCATAGTCTGATCAGTCCACACAATCGTCGGTGGTTTTCACTTGCAACATAAAAATCAGATACGCATAAAAGCTTCGTTTGGTCCAGAATCGCACATTTAGATAGAAAGTGACTGCCGGGTGGTAATGGACGAGTGTCAAAAACCACGTGTGGATTTTTTCTTCAGATTTTCTGTTCCATTATTTTTATTATAATCCATCCATCCATCCATTTTCTACCGCTTATCCGAACTACCTCGGGTCACGGGGAGCCTGCGCCTATCTCAGGAGTCATCAGGCATCAAGGCAGCCATCCTTGGATGCCAACCCATCGCAGGGCACATACACTCACTCATTCACTCACTCATTCACTCACACACTCACACCCTACGGACAATTTTTCCAGAGATGCCAATCAACCTACCATGCATGTCTTTGGACAAGGGGGAGGAAACTGGAGTACCCGGAGGAAACCCCCGAGGCACGGGGAGAACATGCAAACTCCACACACACAGGTCAGAAGCGGGAATCGAACCCCCAACCCTGGAGGTGTGAGGCGAACGTGCTAACCACTAAGCCACCGTGCCCCCACAAGCATACAGCACCTGGTATTCCCAGGTGGTCTCCGATCCAAGTACTGACCAGGCCCGACCCTGCTTGGCTTCCGAGATCAGACGAGAGCGGGCGTGCTCAGGGTGGTGTGGCCGTAGGCCTTTATTATAATATTGTTCTCAAAATTAAAAACAATAACAATTAAAAATGATCACTTAAAAATGACCGTAGTATACTATAGTAAACTGTAGTAAAATAAATTTTTTCTAGGATTTTTCACACACTTCAGTAACTTTTCTAAATTAAATATTACAGTTACAACAGTGTATCCATTTATTATAGTTAATGCAAGAATACAATACTGTACATTAACAACGTTTTGTATATAATATACTGCTGTATGCTACAATTTACTGCAGTTTACTATAATAATAATAATAATAATAATTAATGTATATTACAGTATTTCTCACAGTTTATACATTTACTAGCTACACTACAGAACACTATATAATACTATATAACATTAGTATAATAACTATAATGTAGTACAGTGTACTACAATTTTGCTATTCTGCAGTTTACTATAGTAAATACTGTAAAAAGTGCAGTAAGTATAATACTGCGTATAGTAAATCTACTAAAGTATTTTTTCACTTGTAATATTTGAATTGACGCAATTTAATCTTTTCTTTAATCTCTCCTAACAGATAAAAAGAATGATCAAAGCACAGAAATACTCATTTCCAATTTACCTTTGGTTGGGTCTAAATTTCAACAAAAGTTATCTGTCGCATACCGTACAGTAAGGATGTTAAAGTCAAGTGCTTCTTTTCATACAACATCACAACTGACACACGATGCATCAATTATATTTCATTTGATATGTTACGAGTGATTTATAGCGGTGAGCAACAGAAGCGAAAACCCACCTGACTTTCTTCCATATGTGGAAGATTCCTTATGTGTATCTTCACAAGAGAAGATAAGGATGAGAAAATAATGAAGAGATGAGATCTTTTTAACGTCTCAATTATTTCTCCTCGACATCAATGAGATTAAAGGGAAAACAAATGGAAATCTTCCTGCATCTCTCACAGACGTCTCTATTGATCACATGGTGCTATTGATGCTGTGAGAATACTTGCGCAGTCTAAATGTTGGGCTGTTTGTATTCCGGGTGACAGAATACTGCTGTCTGTGATGAGATTTCATTACAGTAAGTACAGAAGAGCAGTCACTGAGGTGCTGATGTCAGAGGGACATTACTCAACATAATGACCCTGAAGTAATGTTATTGAAGTAGGCCAGACTACAGGCCTGTCCACAGAATGATAGAAAGCCCAATAATGTGCTTAGTGTCCTGCAACCGAATGACCGAAGCACTCACACTGAGACTTTAAAATGAACTCATTTAGAAACTAACCTTCCTCTAGGAATTACTGTATAAACACACAGCATCATATACTGGACAAATAGAGAGTCAAAGGAAACTTTTGCATAAGAGGTTGTACACACTGGGACGGTAATCACAGAGCGTTTTTCAAGACGTTTTTCAACTGGCGATGAGCCGAGTGAACGAGCAAATTCAGTTCCAGAGATAGGCGCTTAATGGAAAACATTGGCATTGCGCAATTTTATGCTTCTGACACTTGCTTGCCACACTTAAAGGTGCAGTTTGTAAAAAAAACACCACTAGAGGGCGCACGATCAAAACAACAACCATGGCGAAGCTTGATGACGCTGTGAAGCGAGAAAATCATGTTAGTAGATGAGGTAAGGTTTTATAATTGTTTTGAATAATTGTGGTCCATAAATAAGTGACTGTTCGAAACAAGTTAGCGGCTTGCTAGACGCTAGACACTACTTCTGTATTTGTATACGACTCTGTTGTCATGCGGTTTCTACGTCAGTAAAGGCTGTAACAAAGGATAATACGGATATGATGCCATTGACAGGCAACTGCACAGCAGTCTTTGTCACTGTTTAGAATGGCAATTTTCTGATGATTTACAAGTAGCTGGAAACATTTGAGCTATTATAATTACTCAGCTAAACACAATATATAACTATAGCTTAGTTGTTTTGGGATATTTTACTGCAAAATTGTTACGGCATCTTTAAGAAGAATTCATCTTGCTTCCTCTTCATCAATGTGTGCTAGGCAAGACCGCTTTGTGCTTGAGCACCACCAAGTCATGTTTTACTATAACTACAGCAGCTCCAGTCACGTGAACAAAAGCCCCCATCTCATTGGTCAGCCAGCTTTTGACGCGGCGCGTCAAACCAAACAAACGAGCCCGAGGTGTTTAAAAAATCCCACCCTCAAATTGGCGCCCTTTGTTTAGTCACGAGGCGTTAAACGTCAATGATAAACGCATCTGATTATCGTCCCGGTGTGGACAGACCATAAGTCACATTTGCATCTCAGATATTTCTCATGAGAAAAACAATCAGAAATGTCAGAAATGTCTCCATTAGAGTTTGAGAAGAGATCTCAACAATGCTGAGCTCTGCATTCAAAAGTCAATATTATAGAAGATCTCAATGTGAACAAACATTTCTCATCACATTTACTCAAATCCACATTATTTAACATTTGCAATCATTCAAACTCTTCATGGACTTGAACAATTACAGTCTCACCTGCTTCTATATTTATTTCTCCTAAGCAATTTCAAGAGAAACTTCTGAGACCGAGTTGAGACACAACTGAGAACTCCATCAAATCTCCTAAAAGAGCAACATCTGAGCAAAAACCTTTCCCTTTGGGATGAATTGATCACGTTGGTTGCACCAGAAGTATTTACATTTACTCATTTGGCTTAATGTATTGTATGTGTACTCACACAAACACACACACACACACAGAGAGAGAGAAAGAGAGAGAGTTGTCATGTGTGTTTGTATGAGAGCAGGTCTCAGAACCGCTCCATTGATTTGTTGCAGTGTTTGCTGGCAGCTGGAATAATGAACACTCCTGAGATATAACAAATAGGGCCAAAAGAAACGATCCGTTAACTAAACGCAGTGACAGACCTTGCACATGCGGGCACCAAATAAAACCATTCAATCTACTGACCATCTGCGCTCCTCTCCTGTAGAGTCCAATACTGTAAACTCATCTCATTCACAACAGTCACGTCTTCCGGATGAACATTTCTCGACTAACCGAGGTGACCTGTGACGTCATGACCGTGGACTGAAGAAAATATTGGTACTTTTAAAATGTATCGTAGGGATCAAGCTGAATGGGACATTGCTGTAAAGGTCCGGTGTATGACATTTGCCGGCATCTAGTGGTGAGGCTGTGAATTGCAACCGACAGCTCACTCCAGGCTGATACGGAACTAAGATGTCATTGTGGCGAACCACAAGTATTACTGAAGAGACATTCACCAAGGTACTGTACCTTTAAGGGATGGAGGAGTTAGTTTGGTTGTTGTGTTCCGGTTGTTGATGTGCGTGGTTGTTTTGACGTCACTCGCTGTTCAGAGTGAGATTTATTAAAGTGGAGCGTAAAGCTGTCTCGAAACTCCTTCGTCTCTTGTCTCCTTATTTAATGTTAACCACATCATCACGTTTTCGCTTCTTTCCCAAAGGAGATTATGTGTTTACGAAACGCGCTCTGTGTTGTTCGTCCTTCTAGGGCTACTGTAGAAACAACATGGCGAATTCCATGTAAGGGGACCCGCGGTGTATGTAGATAAAAATTATCTCGCCGAGCATCATTTCAGATGAAAATAAACTAATAAATAAGCAACAACACTAACATGTTAAACTCACGGAGAGAAATTGTTTATAATCTGAGGTTATACATCAACTTTATGAGGACAATGAAAGTTATGAGCAAATATCCTTGTCTTTTCCGACCAAACACGTCTGTATATTTCAAGTTTGGTCTCTTTTGTGAAACGCTGGGATGTGTTTGTGGTGAAACAGGAACATGAGACCGAATTGAGGTTTGGTGGAATCTGCACTATTACATCAACACAAATCGGGAGAATCACGAAGGCAAAATCAATGAAGCCCAACGGGCGAGGACGCTCCATCTCCAAAGCTGCTTCTCTGCGACTGCCGTGTTTTGTTCTTCTATTGATCAGAGTAATGACATTTTTAATTCTGCAACTTCAAAAAAATAACAGAAATCTTCTGTATGCAGCTCTCGCTCGAGCCCAGTAAAGTGATTACTGTTCAATTTCCACAGGAGAAACAAAACAGAAACGGAAGAAAACCGCCGGCTCTCTCTTTCCTGTGAGAGCTCACGGGTTTTATTGAATGCAGCGAGACGGAATCTCCCATGAAAAAGAAAGGAAAGAAACATTTGGGTGTCCTTCTGTGCGCATCCTTCCCCATCAAGTTCCCTTAAGAGTCATCATGAAAGTCAATTGTCACTTGTTTCTGCTTTTATTCTCAATTTATTAGAAAAATGAGACTTGATCTTAAATGATACACAAGTCAGGGCTTCCGCTCTCATGCATTCGCCGTGAGACTCACGTTATTTACGATTTTCTCAAGCTCTCACCCCACACATCCATTTTCTCACGCAGGGTCGCACCCGCCATTTTTTTATGTGATGTCTAATAACAAAATTTTAATAAATATTTTGGTGCTGCTAACTTTTTTACATTCATTAAACTTTTGTAGACCGACAGTCTCCACTGATCGCCGTTTTAGATGCAAAATATGTCATTTATGTGACTGATGTAAATTTGTAATTCGCAATTAAAAGTCTGACAAGACAAGAGATAGTAACAGAGACATTTTCAGCATTTTATTAGGGAGAATATTATGAATAAATGTGTGCATATTGTGAATAAACTAAATGTTTACCAAGTAAATTCACTTCAATAAATGATTCACAGACCTTCACTAAAACATAGGAATAGATTGTGGTAAGCCTGTAAAAAGTAAAAACGTATTTGCAAATGCATTATTTAATGATAAATTCTGATAGACAACTTTTTCTTTATTTACTATCATCTTAATTCCTTAGTTATTTCTATCTCCCAAGTCCCAAGTGTCTACAACCTTTATAATAAGTCGACGTCTGGTCTGTGTAGCAGTCGATGATGCTGCATGAACGTCACCACGAGTCCACAGTGATGGTCCAGGTGCTGATGTCCGTCTGTTGTTGTGGACGAACAAGATGAAACAGTTTGTGTGGGTGGAGCAGATGGTGTTATGCATACTAATAAGTGTACTTATTAGTGAATTTTTACTTTAAAAAGCATTAGCATAAACTAGTGCAACATATTGGTTCATATATACTGAAACACAATCTCATGACAATTCGTATTTTTCAGATGGCTAAATCGTATGAATTTGTGAGATCTCACAATCGTTTGGATTTTTGATTCATATTGTATAGATTTATACAAATTTGTCACTTCTTAAGAAGGTTACAAATGACTGATACCAGCCTCATATAACTGAAAACCCCAAAAACACTTTTATAATGAGTGAATATAATTATATTAATTGCAAAAATAACTTTCCTGACTTACATTTTATTAAAAAGTGATTAATTACCATTACGTAACATTTCATCACAAATGAAAGACATCAAAAGAAAGTAAATAACATCCTAAACGCTCTCTCTGAGGTTGAAAAATGAAGACTAATATTCATCACGTCTCACTCGATGAAAAGTGTTTTCTTCATTTTCGACAATTAGGTCTCTTCACATCCCCAAAGAGGCCAATTAATTCTGCATTAATCATACGAGTGAATGTGAACGCTGGCGTCAGAACTGTGCCTCCATTTTTAACCTCGCAATTCTCACTCATAACATCTCATCATGCCGGTCATTACTGGATCTGCATGTCTGAAGTGTTTCATTCCGTCTCTCGGGCAGCATGTGGGTTCTGTTAAACACAAATGAAGTTTTATTTTTGTCGAAGGTGGTAACCATGTTTGCTTGATTACTATTTAAATAACCACACTATGGTAAAACTATGGTCAATTTGTGGTTACAATTTTGTATGGTGTGGTTTATTTTCGTAAGGGGTCGGTCCGTTTTTGTTGCGATGTTCTGGGATTTGTTTTTGTTCAAATCTTTCTTACTTTTCTTATTCTGAACCTTTTGTGAAACAGGAAGGTTCTTAGGATGTTAAAGTTTCTTTATGGAACCAAAAAAGGTTCTTCTATGGCATCAAAGAACCTTTTAAAGCATCTTTATTTTTAAGACTATAATCCTAGTTTTGACTTCTTTAACTGTCATCATTTGCTCATCCTTTTGTGATTTCAAACCTGTATGACTGTCTTACTTCTGCAGCACACAAAAGAAGATATTTTGAGAAATGTTGATAACCGAACAACGGTGGTACCCATTGACTTGCATTGGTCTTGTGTCCATACAATGTTTGGTTACCAACGTTCTTCAAAATATCTTCTTTTGTGTCTGTCACAAGTCATACAGTTTGAAATTACAAGAGCACTCTTATTTTGCACTCTTTTTTAACACGCGGGTTCATTATTGCATCATCAAATCTATAAGTTGTAAACTACAAAACTAGACATACAGTTAGAAAGCTTGGAACCTTGACTTTCTTAACAGTCCCATCGGTTTTGTATTTATGTTACACAAAATAAAATGAAAGGTCTGAATTCATCTTCCCATAACCAGCGCCCCCGAGTGAAAATCACTCAAAAATCATTCAAAAATGCTCACCAATTTAACACTCTAACCAATCCAAAATAACATATAATAATGGTTAAACTTTTAAAATTTGGAGGGTTTTCTATAAAATTAAAAAAAATCTATTTACTCCATTGTATGTGGACTCAAAATATGCACCAGAGCTGAGGAGCTTAAAGGGATACTTGAAAAAGTTGTTCAAAATCGGTATAAAGGTCTTAGTTCTGATGAACACAGAGAAAGATATTTGGAAGAATGCTTAGAACCACACAGATTTTGACTCCCATTGACTCCCAAAGTATGAAAAAATACAATAGTAGTCAAAAGTGCCCCAGAACTGCTTACTGTCCTGCATTCTTCAAAATATCTTCTTTTGTGTCAAACTAAACAAAATAAAAAAGATAAATACATTTTTCCTATACTATATGGGAGTCAGTGGGGGGCAAAATGTGTCTGGTTATAAGCATTCTTCCAAATATCTTTAAACATTAGACATTTATAAAGATTTGGAATAACTTGAAGGTGAGTAAATGACGACATCAATTTTTATGTTTGCAATTAAAAATGTTTGCATTTTTAAAGCCAGTGGGTTGAATCCAGAAGCTCTTGAAGTTCAAGGCTCATGTGATTGATGGACAATCTTCAGCATCTTCACTGTCTAAATGGACCAGACTCCGTCCAAACTGCACACGAGCACATTAAGAAACAAAATGTAAATTGGATGTTTGCCAGAGTACAGCGACTTAAGTTCAGACTCTCACAAAGTGACACACTCATTTAATGCAGATTTGTCGCTTTCACACACACAAACCATTACCAACATCATTCATTTGATTTCTGAATAATTAATTCACACACTCATCATGTAGAGTGAATGAGTTATTATGAATTAAATCTTTTGTGTTGAATTTGTTAACTTTATAGATTATTCTCACTTCATTTACTAGCACCAATCTAATCATATTTTTTTATATTTGTGTCATCACACATAAAATTCTCAAAGGGACCCACAAGTTCACCCATTTCAACTTTTTGTTTTGTAAATAGCTTTGGAGCATCCGCTTAATGCCCGTAAACGCTGTATAAAATAAACATTATGATTATTATTGCAGTTTTATTGTAATGAAGCCAAAGTTAATTTTCATGAAGGTGGTCAAATTTAAATGGGTGCAAACTCTCAAAACTCATAAGCTAAAAAGCGTAAACTCACCATTAAACACCTGGCAACTCAAGTGTCTCCGTTCATGGTTGCCAGATTGGTGTATTATCATCCATGCCGAACCGTGTACTGTTGACCCGTTAAATCCCAATTGTAGGGATTACACAACATATCTGAAGTGTCACCAGGTCCCAGATGAAGGGACTGACTGATCCTCTACTCACGTTCTTCACTAACAGTGCGGTTTTAACAGCTGGAAGCTGCTGGTTAATCCATTTACTGCCCTTACCAAAGTGAGTCTCTGAAGACGGGGGATTGTCTTGGCAGCCTTCCGAAGATTTCATCCAACAACACCAGTGTATTGAAGTGTGCCTACTAAATATAAAAACCTTTGAGAAGTTTAAGAGAGAGTTCACCCAAAAATAAATTGTGTCATTATTTATTCACCCGCACGTGCTCGGGTAAACACAATAGAAGATATTTTAAGAAACGTCTCTGTAGTTTTATGTCCATTTAATGGGGATCAATGTTTGGTTATCAGTGTTTTTCAAAATGTATTCTTTTGCGTTCTGCATAAGAAGAAAAGTCTTATTTGAAATTACACGAGGGTGAGTTAATGATGCCAGAATTGTTTTTTTTGGGTGAACTATAACTTAAATTTGAACACTCTACACTTCATTTCATTTCACTGCATGGTCTGTATCTGTTCATTCCAAACATGTGCAATATTTAAAACCAAATAAAAAAAAAGATTAACTGTGCCTTTCAGTTTCACACTAAGCAGAGAAGTATAATTGGATCGTCATCTTTTTTGTGACCTTTAATTTCTCTTCAGTAGATGCGCAAGAGTAAGAAATCTTTCTAAAGGTACGTTTATTTTTCTCAAGAACACATTATTCTTTTGTATTATCTGGAAAGGCTGTTGAGCAATTCTCTGGGAACCCTTAAGAGACTTGAAGCTTTCGACTAGATTATAATATTATTTATGAACTTCCGCGAGTTTTCTTTTTCATCCATCTGTTGTTGACATGTGGAATCAGACACATCCAGATCAATGAAGCAATTAATTCACAGGTCAATGATGATGGTGGTAAGGTAACCATGGTAACGAGGTGCCACAGTTCACTTTACCTGTGGTTACTATGTACGCACAAGCGCACACTGTCTGCAGAAAATATATATCTTCTCGTCTTTTATGCTCATCTTCATATATTTGTGCATTTTTTTGCATATTTATGTATCTCCATCTTTTAAAGATCCTTTAACCTTTATTTTTGCCAGCCATTGTCCAGGTACAGTATAGTAATAAAGTAAAGACTGACTTTTCTTTAAAACCATATAAATCAAATTATAAAAGGATCGAACAATAAACCGGGTTTATTATATCGGATAATAAAATGTATAGAATTATTATTATACGTAGCATTTAGGAGGAATGTATATGTTTACAAAAAATAAGGGCAAGAACACCTGTTGAAGGAGTAAACGCGTGGAATAACTGTAAAGTCACTCTGTAAATGTATAGATTATTATAAACAATTGTTGATTGATTTAATGAGTATGCATTGTATGTATTAATATTATGATTGAAGTAATGTCTGGAATGTTTATTTTGTTTTGTTTTTGGAAAATGTGAGCCTATTTTGGGGTTGCGAATTGTTTTTTTTCTTATTGTTTTATGGATCTATATTGTTTTGTTTTGTAATACTAATAAGTGAAGTAGGTCACTTATCGGATAATCATGTATAAAGTGCTTGGTAAGAAAAGGCTTCCACCTTTTATTATGTATTTGTTTTGTTGTGGAAAGTTGTTTGTGAGAACCGAATTAAAAAAATATATAATTATATGACATGTGGATAATATCTAACCCACTTAAAAAAAACTCTAACATACATTTACTACAGTAAACTGTAGTGTACTGTGGTATATTTTATTATAATAAACTTTTTGTATTATAATAGCCTACAAGTGTATTCTGTAGTATACTTTAATATTCATACTAATTTGTAAGTCGCTTTCTCATTTGTGAGTTGTTTTAGATAAAAGCGTCTGCTAAATGACTAAATGTACATGTAAATATTTACTCCAGTAAGTTTTAAAGACACCCATTCTAGTATCTAGGAAATTTGACTACAATTTACAACACAACAGTGAATAAGACAGTATTTCTCAAGTGGTTTGCCTTGTTGTTTTAAAAATCTCTATGTTTAAACATATTTATGAGAAAACACATATATATGCCTGTGACATAGGGAAAGGTTTCCCATAATGCATCTCTAAAAGTTTTTATCTCTCCGATTCACCTTCAGATGCTTTTGCGATTCAATGGAACAATTAGGAGGTAATTGCAGTACGTTCAGGATATTGATTGTTTGAAATCAGCCTGAAGGGTTTTCTATTACCAATGCTGTGCAGTTTAATAAAGATCTAATAGACACATTCACGCTGAACGACCTGAAACTGCTGCAAAAACAGATGAAAACAGCACTGGAAAACAGCTTTTAAAACAGTCCGTCTGAGAAGCTAAATGAATCACACTTTCACACAGATACATTTCTATTTCAATTACCACAGTGTAAAGCAAACACACAGAGCACTGTGTGGTCATTAAATCACAACTGAGATCTCTTTAATATCTCAACCGTTTCTCTATTACTCACCAGGAACTGAGATTCAACGCAGAGCAAACTGAGAAACGTTGCTTGAATCCAATATTCGACGCCGCTAATCTCCTGTATCTCTAAGCAACGTCTCAAACAGTCCTTTGACTTAAATACAGTATATTTAAAAAACCTTTCAAATAAAATGAAATCATAAAAAAGGAGTCGACACAGTCAAATAAAGGGAGAATTTCTTACAAGCGGCGTCTCACAGCAGGTCACATTTATTTACAGGTGTAAATTACAGCGTTCCAGTGGTAAAGTCAGATTTCTGCTGTTTCCTGTAAACAAAAAAACCTGTGATACACACAAGATCAAAGTCTTAACATCAAAATAACGGATTCACAGGAGAGATGACAGATGCATAGAACACTTGAACAGAAATTCACAGGAGTTGTGTGTGTGTGTCAGATACAGTACTGTGAATATGAATATAAAAGAAAGACTATTTTTATTGTTCAGAAAAATAATAAATATGAAATAACCTGATGTTCCTGTATAGCTCAGTTGGTGCATTGCAGGAAAAAAATGAATAACGCTGTATACAAAGGTTCTGCCGAATGCATAAATGTAAATAAAAATGAAATGAACAGAGCCTTTAAATAAAAATCAATGTTGAGGGTCAAAAAATGAATTTATTCTACTTCCTAATAATTGTTCTATGTTTTATAAATATCAGCTTATTTGTGACACAAATCAGTCATTCTAAAAATGTAGTATCGGTAGATTAGAGAGCTACAGTCAGAAACTTTTAACTCTTTATCGCCATCTCTGATTGAAACGTGAATTGCATAAATTATGAGCTAATGACGTTGAAGTGACATTTTCCTGCAAAATCTGACCAAACAGCTCAAATTATTATTAGAAGCTTATCGTTGTGAATCACGGTACGGTAAGCAGACAGTTCGCGACACATATTTTTATGTACTTGCTTGATTTTTTTGAACAAAATGTTACAGATTTACAGCTTTAAACGAAAAAACAATGAACACACAAGATTTCACGTTAAAGTTCACCAATCGACAAAAGCGCTCAAAAAAGTGTGCAAAGTGACGTGATGCGGTGACTTCGAATCAAAGAGTTCGGATTATGTCCGACATTACTAACGTCCGTGAGAAAGCAAAAGATTTATATCAATGAATGTCGATTAATACGTAAGTACTACACGTTCAATCTCGTCCAAATAATTATAAATCAAAACAAAATTGCTTGGACCAAAGACGAAGGAATTTGATTTGACGATAATCGTAAGCGAGACATGATTCGGATTTGCTAGATAACGCCCTGCTGCATATTTCACTTAATAACTTAATCTTATGGAATACTTACAGAAAAGAGTCGACTGCAACATTATTCTTCGTTTTCTGGGAACACTTACAGTAAGACTACGGCATACTCAGGTACTGTATGTACACATAGGTCAGAACTATAGTAAAATATATCAAATATAATAACTCAAGTGGTTCAGGTGGCAAACACTCACCAGAAACATACTGTACATGGGTTGCTGACAAATATACCGTCCATGTGTCATATGGTGTGAAACAGCAGAGAAGAACTGTTAATAATATTTGATTTGATTCAGATTTATATTATTTATAATCAGATTTATTTTATTTGTTTGTTTTTTTGTGTGTGAATTTATAGTTTATTTGTCAATCACCCACATGTTTGAGTGTACACTTGTGTTTCATGTGACGGCATCGTATCACACGAAAGATCCATCGCAGACTGTTCATTCATCACTTTTACAATTTACGATTGTAAAATGACTCGATTTTTCTTTCACTGATGAGATATTGGTGCACCAGAGCACCAGTTTGAGAAGAATCTTGCTGCGAAGTTGACATGTTTAGTTACATGAATAACATCAGTCCTACAGCACCTAAAGCACTTTGCATTTAGTTGTCCAAACATTCATGTCTCTATTTCTGTATAGTACAGTATATTTCTGGCCACACACACACACACACACACACACACACACTTCATCTGGAGTCATGGCAGTTAAAGAAGAACTTTTAAGTCACTAAAGTTTTGCCAGGATTTGTTTTGCGAGTTTCGTCAACGTTACAGACGTTACAAACGTTTGATGAAACCTACAAACCGATGTGACGGTTAGTAGTCGAAGTGAATATAAGACGACACGTCTCTCAGAGGAGACCAGAATAAAGGCAGGCTGTGAATTCAAACCATTGGCTCATTTTTAAGGGACGCTGCGTTGAATTCTCCACGGATTTCACAGAAACACTCGAACAGATGAAGTCTTCAAACGTATAGATGAAGATGGCCTGAAATAATCAAGACTATATAAGACGACACAGATGTCTCAGCGGACTCGACTCTCACTCCACATGCCTGGAAAAGAGAAGTAAAATCTGCACGTTTCGGCGCTAGTCCTCCGTTTCGTGTGTTCAGGACACTACCAAAACACAAAAAGGCCCAAGACGGAAACGGCAACCGAATGTGCAAGAGCCTCGAATAGAAAGACCATCATAGATTTATCACAAAAAACTGAACTGTCTCTCTGTATATATTTTAACATATTTACACGCCCGTCAATCTGAAGATTCCCATCATCTTTTTTTTTTTTATATATATATACTGTGTATATTTATATATATTCTCGTTTTGTCTCAGTTCCGGTGGGCTGGGAATGTCTCTTCCATTACGCTTGACCGTCGTCCTGTTTCATGTGAAGACTGTGGTCGCCGTGCACTTTGATCTCGATTAAGTCCGGCTTTAGCACGTCTTTGCCATTTTCTTCCTTTAGGGGGAGTTTCCTGCGATTACAGAAGTGAAGAGATTTTGTTAAGAGACAATTATTAAACGTGTTTAGCGACGGCTGTGAGATGAATGTTCGGCAACAATGAGGAGGTGTCTGGCATATTATTGGCATGCAATTGTGTTCAATTATACACAACAATAATAGCATAGCAATTGCACATTTAAGTGATAATCTCACAGCAATTTGTAGCTATTTTACGAGATAGCTAATTTGAATGAATTTCTACAGTAGCATTTGTATATTGAGTATGATTTCATCAGTGATTTTTTTCTAATAATCGTAAGTTTAGTTTGATTTACTTTGTACGAATTCATATAAATTAACCACCTTGCAAAATAGTCACTAATTCCCATGAGTTTCGACTGTTACAACCCAACTGACTGACCGATAAATTATATTAATAAATTAAATTAAAAAATAAAGAAACTCCACAGACCGTCATTGTTTTAATGGTTACTAAACCACAAAACAACAAACCATAAAAGTTTGAAAAAGACGAACTTTGATGATGGCTTGACATAGCTTTGTCACATTGTTAAAAAAAAACTAGAGCTTATACTATAAATATAGAATATAATGTTCAACCTGTCTATAGATGGTTTCATTGGATGTACGCGACTGGCCCAAAGTTAACTTCCGGTTTCTGTTGGGTTATAATATAACCATTTATTTAAATGTAATTAATACTAACATTAATTCGTAGTAATATTTGATCGTATATTAATTGTTTTTTAATTTAAATAAAAATTACTTAACAGTTATTTATTCTTTTCGAAGGTCTGCCAGAAGTTAAGTTTGCATGTGCCACATAATGTTTGTTTATGTTGTTGCCGCTGAAACCTTCTACATGCATTGTTAAGTCGGTGGTTGCTTAGGAGTTGCCAGGTGACTGCTACGATGCTTTGGGTGGTACTGTAGCTTGTACATTACCATCAGGTTGGGTTGTTTCAACCCATGGTTGAGTCAAATTTATCTAGAATTTTCCAGTTTGCTAAAGCAGCTTAATATAACACAAACAGTTGGGTTTAACCCAACCTTAGGTTGAAACACAGCAGCATTTTAAAGAGTGCTATAGGTTTCTAGGTGATTGGCAAGTTTGATGGGCAAATCAAATTATCAATAAAATAAATAATTATGGGAATATCCAGCTGGTTATAAAAGATAGAGCACGATAAGGAATGTAAAGTCTCTAGAAGTTGAAAGTCTGAGGTTCAGTAAGATCCCCCAGTATTCACAATAACAGTCAGCTGTCTAGCCAACATGACTATAAAGGAGTTAAGATGCGCTTTATCAAGATCTTACTCGGGTTCGGTCAGTGGAGTTGTCTCATTGGGTTCGAGAACTGGACTGCCGTCCTGCTGATTTGTTATTCTCTCTTCAGATCTCATCTCCAAAATGGGCTTCTTCGACCCATCTCCCCTACTCACACAAACACACATGCAGCGTGCATCACACACACATATGCACACGATAACACAAGTACACATGATCGCAATGGAATATTACCAAAAGAATAAAGGTTTTCTGTTTTGGCCGAAATCCCCCTCAGTTTAAGACCCAAGACATCATTTTCCTTCATCTCAGGTCTGTGAATACATAATATTCTGAAATCCAATGACTCCAGACTAAATGCTTTTGTAATGCAAAATAAATTCCGCCGTTGTGAATCTCACGAGGTCTCTAATGCTAAAGCACAATGGACCGTCTGTCAAATCATTCACTGAAGCCACCGCACAGAACATTAGAAAATGAACTGATTACTGGATCTCTGTATCTGAATATTAATATAAAAGTTTAACACTGATGAGAATACAATGTGAAACATCGTCTGCAAGTTCAGAACACATTCAGGAAATTCATCTCCTCATTACCAGTTCAGAATCATTTCCAATGCATTATCAATATTCAGGAGATAAAAATCAGGGCTATACATTAACCCGGTTTCACTCCCGACTCCTCACATATTGATGCTCAGTCAAAGCCCCTCTCCTTCGTTTATCGACGAGTAGGAAACTGCATTGCTGTTCGCTAAATGGTTCAGACCAAGACGCGTGCAATTCTAAGAATTTCATAATTATTTAGGGTTTAAATATTTTGCATCACCTATACCTAACCACTTCTCAACCATATAAAACACAACATGTGAATTAAAGTACAGTCACAGGTATTTATTGCACAAACTGAGCAAAAGCAGTGTTTAAGTATTATAAAAGATCATTCAAAAGATAAACTGGAACATTAGCTAGATGCAGTCGATCGTACAAAGACAACCAAATGGTCACGAGACACGGGAGAGCCAATGGCATCGAAGCTGACGTAGCTCTTCGTCCGGTGGCAATTTTTAAATGTCTGTTGTTCAGCTTCAGACTTTCGCATCTGTTCCTTGTACAAACCGATCGTTTCAAGTTGGTACCCTTGGAATATATATTTTTAAATGAAATTGTGACTACTTGTATCTTATGTTTTATATTACAATAAATAAACTGTTACAATACTTGCTCAAACTGCCTGAACAGCGTCATGTTAACGCAATTATCCTGGCCGTTAAACTTAAATTAAACCGTAACACATCATCATAGCAAATGATATCAAATATACAATTTCATAATGACTGTAAAATTTGCGTGCCCAGCACATCGAAAAATGAAACCAAAGGGTACCCTGCACGTTCAAAAGTGACGTCCAGGGGCGCTGACCGAGCGTCAATATGTGACGAGTCAGGAGTGAGACTGTGTTGGGTAGTTTCCGTCTTTTTGTAACTATTTTATCCTCAAACAGAAGAATTAGCCATAGAGCTAGCCAACCGGGGACATTCTCAACAACTTTGTTGGTGCAAAGCTTTAGTGCGAGGTTTGCATAACGTAATGGAAACATTTGCAAAAGAAATTAAAACGTAGATCATCTTTGAACACGCTTTGAGAGGATTAAAAAAACCCTTCTCTTCGCTAACACATAAACTGAGAGATTAAAACAACTTTTTCCATTCCAACACCTGACTGCTCTGCTGTAAAAACAAATACCTCAAAAAACTCCTCTAAAAACCATAATGTCAGACCAGTTTACTATTTAAAACCAGCTTCAGACCAGCGAGCTACCTAAGTTTAAATGTGACTCACAGAACAATCCACAAACACAAGACCTCCAAATCTTTCAAACACAGACAACCGACAGAAACTTCATGCACAGGAAGATGGATGTGAAGACAAGGGGCGTGACGTTCATGCGTGACACACGAGAGAATAAACTCACAGGTACGCTGCTTTGCCCTCCTCCAGCTCTTTGCTCTTGCTGCCGGTGGCCGTCTTCTTGCTGCAGAACTTACGGCTGATGCACATGAGCAGTCCACACTGACGCAGGAAAAAACAGCTGACGTCCACCAACACCAGAAGCAGAAGAACGCCGGTGACGCCCAGACCCACCACAGCACCCAGACCGAGACCACTGAACAGTGAATCTGCTGAGACCAGAGAAAACACAAACACACCGTCAACCGCTGTTATCACGTCCCACACCTATAGATCACCTGAAAAAAAATCATTTATTCACTCTAATGTGGGTCAACACTGTATATGACTCTTCGCACAAAAGAGATATTTTGAGAAATGTCTCGGTGGTTTTGTGTTCATACAATGGAAGTCAAAGGGGGTCAATGATGAATTTTCATTTGGGTTTAGTTGACATGTACTCATATCTTAAACTCTTTCAGGGGTGTAATGATGGAACTTAAACTCTCTGAAAAAGGATGAAGATCAAGGTTCACACACACACATAAAGCACCACAGCTGGAGGTCAGAGATGCTGACAGATACCGACACTATCAACACGTTCAGATGTCAGTTTATCGAGCGTTTACATGCACCAACCCGCAGCGTAAACACAATGTTTTTCTGTAACCAGTTAAATGTCTGAAGCTCGGACTGATTAGAGGAAACTGTTCAATATGGGATGCCTGGAGTCAAAATGAACATCTGAGGTTTCATTGATTCTGATCAGCACAGAGCAGCAAACACAAAATCAAAGATTCAAACAGAAATGATAAGAACACGGTTACGAGTTCAAAGTGTTAACTTTATCAGAATGACCTCATATGACTGGACTGACTCAAAAAGTGTTTGAAAGTGTTCAAACCCATATACACTTGACCACATGAAGAATAGATATTATAATAATTTTTTAAACCTTTACATTTGTACATTTTCACGGAAGAGTTCAGCCAATAAATATTAGAACTTTATTCAAATATTTCTTTATGCAAAATGTAAAGAAATTATATAAATTGCTAGTAACGCTACTTTAAACAATTGTAACTCCTAATGAAATACTAAAATAAAATGGAAGATTACCTTCATTTAACATTGCTTTAATATTCCAAAAATACAAAATATACCATTTTTATATGAATTTCAACATAAACATGTCTTAATTTGTATTATAAATTAGTTATGTCAAACGATTAATCAAAATTAATCGCATCTAAAATAAAAGTTTGTATTTACATAAAATATGTATGTGAACTGTGCATATTATTTATGTAATAATGAACACATACACGCATATATTTAATAAAAAAAAGTGTAAATATTATTTAAATTATTGGTATATATGTTGGGTTTAGATTAGATTAGATTCAACTTTATTGTCATTACACATATACAAGTACAGTGTAACAAAATGTAGTTTAGGTCTAACCAGAAGTACAATTAGCAAGTGCAGGTTCCGAGGTTAATCTCCATCATGTTTGTTTTTGTTTCGTGTGTGAGTGTTCGAACACGTGGAGTTTGTGTCGTGGCGCCACGTTTTTCGCTGTCTTGTAGTCACCTGCCGCTCTCATTACCTCATCATTTACCTCACTACCCACACCTGGTTTCTATCTCACCTACCCCTTTATAGACACCATCACTTCTCATTGTCCCTCGTGCTATCGTTGACTCAGGTCACAGTACCGTCCCGTGTTGCTCAACCCAGTCTTGTCAAGTGGAATACCCTTGTTAGAATCTTGCTATCTGCTTAAAGTCTTGTGTTCTGACAGACTTTCCTGTTGTATTGTCCTGGGATTCCCTTTGTCTTCCTAGACGTTGGTAAACTCTCAGCTTAGATTGACTTCATTGCTGTCTATACTTTTTGCTCTATTTTGTAACTCTCGTGACCATCTCACCAGACAGGCCCTCACCACCGTCGTCCAGTCTCATGAGGAAGAGCTACCTACCCCGATCCTGAGTTTCACCCTGGGTCTCTGACTCCGGTGTTGTCCGAACTCCGGGATTGGCCATCACACTAGTTCTGCTGGATCTCGTTATTCCGTGGCTACTATTATTTTCCCTGTCTGGATTGTGCTCAAGCTCAATAAATATTCTATCACCGCAATTGATTCCTCGTTTTTTGACCAAACCTGACAATATATTTAAATAAATACATCAAAATATTTCATTTAAAGTATCTGTATGTTCTGTATTTACAAACATAAGAGCTGCAGTTAAATAAATACAAATATTTAAAACTAAATAATCCTTTACTTCACTTCTCCAGTTGAATGTTTTTTTAATTATATTCATCTGTTACTTAAAAATCTTTTACATTCACGATCTATAACACTCCTTCAGAAAGTAATAGAAAGTCACACAGGTTTGGAGCGTTATGAGGGTGGCTGAACAATTCCTTCAATTTTTAATAACACAATACTGCAGAAACCCTGCTTGCGAATTACACTCCTAGCAAGCAAAATATTGATATTTTCTCTCTCCTTCTATAGTATGTTAGAGCACATCTGCACCTTTTCTGCAAGACTGTTTCACCAACGCTGTCTGCCAATAAAGCAATAAATGACTCGTAAAACGGCTCTCAGAGGCCACAGCCCATATGAAGTAACGATATGAAACCATATTATACGCAGCCAAATGACCATATCGCCACATTCATCAGCACTCAGTGTCTAACAGTTGTTGTCAAACCTGCTTGGCGCTGAGCTGAACGTTTCTTCATGTCAAACCATTGTTTTTATAAACTACAAAGGTTTTCGATAATTAGGTTATAAAAATAAAATTATTAAAACATTTCTGTTAATTGAGATCAGTTCAAGTGAGAGGCACTAAAAGTATGAACAGGAAATAAATAAAAACAACACTAAAATTAAATATTTATATTTTTAACTGCTGCATTTTCCTCTAGAAGTGTGAATAAATAATTTAAAAAGGAAAAACAAAATAAGACTTAACTGATAATATATAATAATAATATATTATACAATATTATAATAATATATCATATCAAATTATTATAATGTAATATAATTTATTTATAATATTTAAATTGATAGATATTTAAAATGTATTGTTTAACAATTTATATCAATTTATATTTATTTTATATATTTCTACTCATTTAAATTTTATAAATATGATCCATTTAAAAATTATTCAAACATTTTAGGTAACTGAAATCAAATTGAATATAGGCCAGAATAATGTGTGAAAATATATTTTTTTTACTTGCAAATTATCTGCAGTAAAGGTAATATATATATATATATATGTAGTATAATACTTCTATATTTTCAGCTGCATTTTCTTTAAGCCCAAAGTGATGATATACAATATATTTATATTTAGAATATTTAGGTATATATTTTGTACTTAATTTAAGTATTTATATTTTATACATAATTTAAGTATTTTAAACATCATACAGCAGCAATTTGTTTTTACTGCAATTATGTTTTTTTAAATAAAAAATGATTGTGTTATTGTATTGTATTAACTTTACAAAGTCACATGTCAAATCATTGACGGTAGTGGTTCTGATAGAACCTTATTTTATGACTTTACACACTTCCAGAGAAACAGGCAATGTTTGTTTTATGAAGTGAGGTCAGGGCGGTACACGTGTAACTGCTGGCTGCCATTTCTTTAAGAGCGCTCTGACAGAAATCCTCTTCAAACGACATCTCAGATCAAACCACCACGCTCCGCCGCATTTGATGTTTCGTCACTCATGCTAACGTTTCGGACACAGCGGCTCAGATACGCTGGAAGCGTCTCATCTCTTTCTACCTGGAGACCCGATGCCATCCCTGATGTGGCGTGACATCACTTGAACATTTCGGTTTTTATCTGACACATT
The DNA here is from genome assembly GCA_029783895.1 of Triplophysa bombifrons. Lineage (NCBI taxonomy): Eukaryota > Metazoa > Chordata > Actinopteri > Cypriniformes > Nemacheilidae > Triplophysa > Triplophysa bombifrons. The sequence continues at coordinate 27,155,355 of CM056452.1, forward strand.
TGAGCCGCTGCGAGCATCCCAAGAACTCAGCGGATGCTCTGAATATCAAAACGTTTCTAAAGTTTGGAAAAACCCATGACCCGGTTTAATAAAACAAGGCGCGTGTCACATCCTCATTTAGATAATATGTACAAGTATGTAGTGAGGGGAAAGCACGAGATTCTGAGTTTGTGCTTATGGGCTTGACTTGACCTGGATGTCGATATCTTTGCTTTGAGAATCACCGGTCTGAAGAATGAAAAACACAGCAAACTCCAATAAATCTAAGGTTTGTCACGGAGGACATGCGTGTACCTGTGATGTCTGGTTTCTGAGGCATGAGGAACTGGAAGAAGGTGGGTTCCGACAGGCCTTTCAGATTGCGTGCCGTGATCTCCACGTTGTATCGCGTGTTCCATTGAAGCGGCTGTAACACGGCAACGTCGTTCACGCCGGGAACCAACTTGGTCATCCACTGTTCCTCCTTTTCCTGCAAACAGATTGCAAACACATGATTGCTGAATACAGATATCGACAAAATCACAATGAACCAAACTGAGAAATAGGCAACAATAACAGATGGATTTTGGCAGAATAAAGATATTCAAACTGTATATCATGTTTGATTGAACGTGATTTCAATCTTCTCCTTTTTATTTCTTATTGGCACTTTCCAAATACTCACGATCGGTGTGAACTAATACGACCGCATCTATTTTCTGGAAATATGATCTTTTTTAAATTGATTCCTTCCATCAACGGGTCTGTCGGTCACAGGAGAAGATCAACACAATCAGACGCTCCAATCTGCTTTTCTATCGCCGCGTTTTAGCAAAGCACTTGAAAGAGATTTCATTTCCCATTATCCTTTGCAGATTTTCAAAATCCCTGAAAGTTTAAGGAAAGTTTTCTTTCATTGGCCCGGAGAGATAATACTTTCATCTAATCTTCATTTTTAAACACAATCTTGTGTTGCTTTCTTTCTATAAGCAGATGATGATGATGGCGGTTTGAAATTGCTGTGACAGAACTCCTATATATCAACCCGATTTCCTTCTGACATTGACCTCTTTAGCTGAAACACCACAAAATAAAACAAAATGAATAAAATAAATATTTTGTAAATCTTAGTATTCTGTTCATTATCAGCAGAATTACATTCAGAACAACAGATATTTACACTGTTTTAAACATATTTAAACACACAAGACCTGGTTCGGAAATCACAATACAAAAAAACTCCTAACTTTACTAAAAGAAGTTTTACATTTTTATGCAAACACATTTTGTTTTGCTTTGATCTCAAGATGAAATGCAACTTGGACATGTTTCTGACTGGTTTGCAAGATTCATCAGAACACGTGAGCATGTGCAATATTAAGGTGAACACGTGTGTATTAAGCCAAACAATCACTCGAGTCGGGCTTCTCTGTTTCTCAAAGCCGCGATCTAAAGTAAAATTCCTTCCAAATTCCCCCCTGCAGTTCATCTGCGGAGAATGAAGGAACTTTGGAGCGTTCCGCCTCTTTCTTTAAAGTATCTTTATTCTTTAAGCAAATGAGGTCGCAGCGTGAGCTCTTTCTCAGCCCACAGACTCACTGTACACACCATTTTCCCCGAGAACATTACAGATTCAGCCACCCACACCACTCCTGCCAGACACACCAACTGAGATTACCGCTGACTGAACCCCCTGCGGATTCCTCTCCAAATGCACAGCATGTGAAATAAAGTTTATAATCTGATTCGATATCAACTCGAGCCTTTAAATCCACTGCATGCTTTAGTTTTACAGACGGATCAAATGTGACAAACGCACAGTCTCGCTTGTAATGTGATCTTATGTCTTCCTGAATGAAAACTGTGTGTTTTGCTATTCATGTTAGAAAACATTAAGGAGGCAATGTACAGTTAACAATTACAGAAGTTTATCACAGTATAGAAATTCTAATACTGGAATGTAGTTAAACACTTTAAACCCACGATAGAGGGTTAGGAAGAGTTATGAACAATTTATAAGTAATAATAATGCTTATAATAACAATACTTAACATTTAATATTATTAATATTGTTGTTGTTGTTATTATATTAAATAGGATAAAAATAAGTAAACGTAGAGAGGTAATTATTCATAAAAAACAATATATTTTTATTATTATTAGTTGAAGTAGTAGAGTATTGTTAGTATTATTATTAGCAGTATTGTTTTATCAATATTATTATTATCGCTAAGTTCAAACGCATTTGGCTTCAAAAATCCCAGATAAGATCTCTTCAATATGTCACAATATCTCAATTGTTTCCCCTAGACATCAATGAGATAAAATGGAGAGCGTCTCAGACATCTCACAAATGTCTTAGAAGAGATCTCAACAACAAGCTCAGATTTGTTAAGTCTTCAATCAAAAGTCAACATTATAAAATATGTCAATTTGCACTCAAACATTCCTCATCAAATTGACCTAAATCCAGATGATTTGACTTCTTTAGTCATTTATTATGAACTCTGTTTCTTGTCTCATTTGTATTTTTATTTCTCCTAAGCGATTTTTGGATGTAAACCACAGCGCATCAAGTTCATCACGGTTCTCTCACCGTTTTGTACTTCACGATGTACTCCACGATGGGCATTCCACCATCATCCTGTTTGATCAGACCGAGTCTGTAGGCTTTACCGACACCTCTCTGTCCGTGTACTGTAGGAGGACTCGGCTCACCTGTGGGAACAGAGGACATCATCAAGGAAAAAACACTCTCAACTATAAAGTTCTTTATAAACGACAGAAAGCTACGTTATTATTATTTGACGCTATTTTATACTGTATTAAAACAGCATGTTCACTGCAATAGTATCAATTCACATCCGAACAACCTGCTACGACCAGCCGACAATGAAGATGCAGAATGAGCAAGAAAGAGATAATAGAAGGACGGTCTTACGTATGGCAAGCGTCTGGAAGCTTTCCGTGCGGCTGAACTCTCCCTGACCCTTTCCGTTCACCGCCGCCACCCTCACCTCATACGTGGTGTTGGGCTCAAGGTTGGCCAGGGCGACTGTAGCTGTGACAGAACAAAAAGAGTCAGAGATCCACTTTTATCAAACCTGAAGTATCAGACAGACTAACATATGCCATCGACGCTCTTTCATATCCGAGGATTAAAGCAAAGTGAAGATTCTGTCACGATTTATTCACTCTCGTGACGTTCATATCCAAAAACGATATTCTTTCATTTCATACGATCTAGGTCTATTGAAAGGTTCATGTTGGGATAAACTAGTCTATTTATTGATGCTTTTATAATTGTGGTTCTGAATTCCCACGAGATCAGCTTGAGCCGAGATACGACATTATTCTTCAATCGGTCCGATATCAGGATTGAAATGCATCAGGAAGGGAATTACATCACATTGTTATGACAGCACGTCCGAGGCCGTGACCCTGCAAATGATTTGATTTGTTAATTTCCATGAGTAAGCAGTAATACAAATGAACCGACTCGACGGCCGGCGTTATTGTGCTTAATGACCGCAGTCACAGAACATTGAGCTCTTAATTAAAAATCCACAAAGAATATGCGGATGTAATCGAAGTCATTACGCTCTCTATTTGAGTTTTTCCAGCAGCGAGCAGAGAAGAAATATTTTGGAGGTCTGGTGATGACCTCTCCACACACATGCCTTTATTTTCTCGGAAGACCTGCAAGATTGTAATTTGAAGTTGAGCCGTATAACTTCCCACGCTTAAAGGTTTCTATTGTTCCTTGCTTTGAGAACGAATGTTATTGCTGTGTTGGGTGTCCTGGCTAATGGCCTCTTAATGCACGAAGAGAAATCATTGTACGACCAATACGACGTGTAAGTTTAATGGTCAAAGTGTTAAACTCATTATCTCTAATGCGGCTTTAGCCAGTGAAAATGTGCTTTGGTCGCACCAAAACAAAGCAGGATAATTCTCAACACATCACAATCCAGCAAAAAGCAATAAGTGATAATGGAGTTTAGAGGAAGTGTGTTTTTATTTCTAAAGTGTTTCCCTTATGCAGCCTGCAGAGAAAAAAATCTAAAATATTGAAAGTACTGTTTCTCTAAGACATCAATAAGATATGAAGGGAGAATTTCTCAGAAGAAAAGTCAAGAGATCGCGACGTGACCGAAACATGGTGCTGTATTTTTCTTCTTTTAAACGGGTTTTAAAGGGATAGTTCACCCATTAATTACTCTCGTGTCATTCAAAACCTGTATATGCCTCTTATTTTAGTGGAACACAAAAGAAGATATTTTGAAAAATGTCTTTTGTCTTTACAATGGAAGTCAATGGGGTTCCAACTTGTTTGGTTCTCCACGTTCTACAAAATATCTCTTCTTTTGTGTTCTGCATGAGTAAGAAAGCCATCCAGCTTGACACGTGTCATGATGGCAGAACATTTATTTTCATGTGAACTGTCCCTTTAAAAACACACCTGAGCCTAAAACACGAGACAAAGTTAAAATAAAACACTCACTCTGAACTCCGTGTGATCTCACTGTCCTCCAATCGGGTGAGCTTATGTCTTTGTAATGGATGATGTAATAGCTGATGGGAACACCTCCGTGTGAGTCGGGCTTCATGAAGGTCACGGTGGCGAGACGTTGGGATATGGAGGTCAGTCTGATGGAGGTTGGATTCGAAGGGACATCTGTAACAGAACGTCATGTTTTAACCAAAGGTGTCCACAAAACCAACTGTGACTTTAAATCTTCTGTCAAAATATGTGTTATAGCATCTGTTTATCTTGAAAAAATTCAGTAAAATTTGAGAAATAAGTGCTGGATGCCCACATAAACGATCTTCACTCTTTCATTCACACACAAATATAAGACAGGACATTATATTCATCAGATCTCTTCCTGTTATCTGACAAACCCGCACCAACCCACAAGAGCCTGACCTGCCAAAACACATAAACATAACCGCTGTCTCCTTCACACACGGTACGTGTGCAGCGTCTTGATGCATCATTTAAATCCAGTTTTACATTTATTGAAGAAAATGTGAGGTTTGCTTGTCAATGATATTCCATTTAAATCCATGAGATTGTGTAACTACAGGTGTATAGTCTGGCAGGTGAAAACCATCTTTGACATCATATCTGACACACACACAAAAACAGTGAAGGCAAAATGATAGTATGATGTAATTTTCGTCATCAGGAGGGTCTGCAGTCAGAACGCGTGAAACAGCACTTGCTCACAAAATTAGTTGAATCCTCCGAGTCAACTTGACAATTGATTACGCTCAAGAAGCTGTGCGGACACGTTTGTGTGCAAGACAAACACGAATGCTGAAAGTCAAGTATACCCGGCCCTTAAATTCTTTTGTATTGACATTTTAGTAATTTTAATATGAAATATTATATATAAAAATATGAAATATAACAAATAGTAAATCAATACATTGAAAAGGGATATACAGTAGATCCCCAGAAATGTTACAATGTTTCGATTTGTGGTTAACTGTGTTTTTTTGTTACTAGTAAATGTTGTTGTTAAATGTTGTTGTGAATATTACATTATATCCTCCAATCAAGTACATGTTGTGTTCCTTTTAATTATTTAGAATTTAATCTCATTCAAACGTTCTTGTAAAGAATGTGTTAAATAACAACAGACTTCCTTTTTGTTTCCTTTCTTTACGCCTTAGCTCCACCTCTGAAGGATGTGAGGGAAGGACGCCCCCCCAAAAATGAAGTGAGGACGGAGGCGGTAAACCAAGTGAAATGGCATTATCCTCAATTTCTCAAGTATCGCTTCAAAGTGATACCAGTTAATGATAACTGTGCATCAAAAAGTGGCAGCGGCTTTTTGGCAATAGATGCTCTTTATGTTAATTGAAAATAGTGACAGCTGCTATTTACACTAAGTTTAAATAGCAGTAGGTTCTGTTTACCCTAAGTGAAAATAGCAGCATTTCAAAGTAATTTGCCATTTACACTGAACAAAAATAGCTCTATTTTCTCTGGATTAGGTAGAAATAGTAGTTAGATGCTATTGGTATTTATAAACAGTGGCAGATAACCTTATCATTTGCACATCAGTATTGCTGTGCATTTAAAATTTTGCAATAACGACAGTGTAAATCATTATAAATTATAAAATTATAATAATAATGATGGCAACTTATTGAGATATTAAAGCCCTTCACCTATCCCTAATTTTTATGAATAAAATTAATTTAAGTCTGGCTATTTGTGGTCAGTGTTAATAGAGACTCCGTGTAAAACTACATTTAAATACATACTTTAGATAGGATTCATATCTCCACTAACCAAACAGATGTCATCCCCCATTGACTCCCATAGTTTTTATGTTTCCTACTATGGCAGTAAATGGGGGATTAGATATGTTTGGTTACTGACATCTTTTCAAATGTCTTCCTTTGTGTTCAGCAGAACAAAGACATTTATAGTCTTTATATAAGTGTATACGTAAAATAAACGTTATACAGAAATATTAAATATACTGGCTAAATTAGGTCTACAAATGTGTTGTTCTGTGAACTAGAGAGAGTGTGTGTATGTGTGAATGTACGTGTCTGTTAATTGCGTGTGTGTTTATTTGTGTGTGTGTGATATTTTCTTGTACTGTAGATGAACCAAATCTTTATGGGATATTAAAGAGCTCTAGAGTAAATGAACGGCGACTCTGGTATATTAGTGAGCTCTCTAGTAAATCACCATACACAGAAAATGAACTGCGGTTAAATGAAGGATACACAGTATCATAATGAATGCCTGACGCATCACTAAAATATTATAGCCACCTATTCCATTACACTAATTTGAAGAACTCAAATAAAAGAATAAACTCAGAATCGTTCTTAAATCAAACTTTTTGTTTCTATAATGTTATAAGAGGGAAGAATAAAAAGTTTTGTGAGAAGCGTCTCTATTGCATATGACTCTATATAGGATGGTGAAGGCAGACAGGGTGAATGTGGGATTTCATTCACGTTTTAACATCAGGTAGACAGTATAAATTCACCAGGACTTGTTCACTTTCTCCTCTCGAGGTTATTGAAGGTGAACACATACCTGCCTGTGCTAATATAAACTCCTGGTATCGAGTGCCGATGTTGTTTCTGGCTGTGCAGTTGTAGCGCCCGAAATCCCTATCGGACACTGGAGTGACCTGTGGATAAACAAGTGAAGTGAATTATTAAAGAGAAACAGGAATAATGCGAAACTCTCTTCCTTCTTAAAGAAACGCACAACCAGCTGGTGTGAGTTCACGGTACATAATATCCTCATAAATCTTCAATAATAACGTGTTTTGATGCTGGACGAAGACATTGGTTTTCCTTCATTGTCGTTGTCTTTCAACACATTCACTTGCATGAATATTAGATGCATTAAATGCGTGTAATGATAGCGAACCTCCAGAATGGAGCGGCCCTCTGCGGTGTGGATCTTTATGTTGCTCGTCCCCTGGCTGGAGATGGTAAAGCGATCTCTTCTCCAGAGCATCGTCGCTGGAGGGTTGGACCTGGTGTCACAGCTGATGTTCACTGGATTTCCCTCCCACGAGTAGAAGATGGTCTGATTGGTCTGGAACTTTGGCGCATCTAATAAGAGACAAAGTTATATTTATACACATTTATTCAGACATATCAGTTTATCGGGTCATGTTAGGTCAGGTTAGGGAGGTGGTCCCACCACCGTCCTGTTCTGTTATTTCTCATGTTAACTTCTGGAACGCAATCATGGATGGATGAAGGTCTCCAAGATTTTAGCACCCAAAGGTTGAAAGGTATTACATATGGGTCATTCTGTGTCAACTCAACAAGATGTCCCTTGATAACAATTTTCCATTTAAAATGTTTTATTCTGGAGATAAATACAATGAATCACATTTGGTTTTCCACTTGTGAAAATGGGTACTTGGTACATTGCTCATGGAGCCATGTTGAGATCCCCATATCTCTTGGATTGTACCACGCAGTGGCTTTTACAAAAAATAGATTAAAGAAAAGTTTATCAAGTACCAGAACCTGAAAGAATATTGAGATTTCTTTAATACTTCTTGAGTTACAAACATAAAAACTTTGGAAAATCACACAAAATGTGCATTTTTCTCATTTTTGAACTGTGACAGTTTGCATGAAATGCAACAAGTATTGATATGGTCACCAGATTCGACTGACAGACCAATTAATATCTGTGTAACAATAAAATAGTGATGCTGTCATCTTCATAAAGTCATTTTTAAGCCCTCCAATTTGGCTCCCAATTTTAAACTAAAGACTATTTTACACTGCTTCCCCTATGGTATTTCAGATGTTGATGTTCTTCAACACTGCAGCATATCTCTTCAAATGCTCAAAAACAACATTTTTAGCTGGGGAATTTTCTAAAATATGACCCTTTATGATCAACATACTCATTAATAATGTGATGTTTCTTTTCTTAAAGCTAAAAATCAGATCACACATCCAGCAACTCACAAACACTCAAGCAAACATGTTTCACATGCAAAACTCTTTATGTGAGAAACACACATGCAGGCAAATGTTCTTTACCAGCGAGGGGTGTGAATGTCTCTTGTGTTTTAAGCGCTGAGGGCATCAACAGTATGAAGGCATTACTCCTGCATAATGCTGCTAGCAAGCCTCCATTCCAAAGATTAATGCCGGGACCTCCGTCACATCTGAGCAGCAGCGCGAGTGTGGAGAGAAGCTCCCACACTAAATAAATGACTTCATTAGCACCACGGTAACGCTTGGTTGGCTCCTGCCGTTGTGAACCCCGCCCAACGCTGAGCCGGTGACATGAAGAAGCTTCACGACGTCAGGGTCAGCGACGTGCGCTCTGTGCGATTAGCGCTTGCAATGACTCAAGAGACTTGTAATTCAAATAGCGTGTTTTGCATTGTTTCGAATTTGAAGCTTGAGGCTTGACGGCAGTGTGAATGTGAAATTTGTATAAAAGTGTAAAAACAGCCATAAACAAAGACGCGGTTGAAAAATGCGTGAAGGTCATTTTTAATTTGGTACCGAAAACCAATTAGCTGGTATTTGAGTAAATGCAGAGAGTGGCAGGAATGAACGAGAATTATTCCTTTCATAATTGGCCCCAACGGATGCCGTTTCTTCTAGAATAATTCCACAGGCCAACACAAATAATTCTGTACACTGGGGGGTAAAATAACCATTGTGACCAGCAAAGTAAATAAAAAACGGTGGTGAAAAGTCCTCAGAAAATATTCAAGGACCTTACGAGAATTTTCAGCAACCCGGTTTACTTGACTTCCCATCAGAAGTGTAATTGAGTCACTTGACGCTGAGGTACGTTAACGTCAAATCTTACATTCGATATCCAGGAACATGCTCTTCTGATGGCCTCCGATCCTACTGAGGGCCTCGCAGTCGAAGCGACCCCAGTCCGAGAGCCGCACGCCACTGATGGTCAACGTGGACTTCCCGTGCCGTCCGAGTACCTCCACACGGCCGTCCTGACTCTAAACGAAAACAAACACATTCATTTACATTACTGACACCTTGTTATCATTGTCCGGCCAAGCTAGAACATCAACTTGAACATTAGATAAACATACAGTAAGCGTGTCAAAGCGTAGTGAGAATGTTTGTTCTTTAAAAAGAGCTGCAGTCCTGTTCTTCTAATCCAGAGAATAATATAATTTGGTCTCTGTGGTGGCAGTAAAACAGGGACTTTAAATATAAAGGTATTAGGACGAGCCCGTCCCCTAACGCCCACTTTAATGATCACCGTTCCTCTTACTCTCAGAGAAATCGATCTCTAGCTTCACCGTCCTTTTATTGTCTGGATGGCCAGCTTTACTGCCTAACAACACGTTGTGACATGTGTTTTATGGGGCGAGGGCTATTACTGTTGACTGGAGACCTGAAGGTTTCCTTCAATTCACACTAATGCATTTGACTCGTTTTTATTCTGCTAGCGAAAGTGACCCGTGGCCTTTCCACGGCTGGAGAATATGAAACCAACAAACAAACCGACACGTTAAAACGAGGCAAATACAGCATCTGTATGTGGATCTGCTAAACACACGGCACACGGCTACAGGGTTTAAGGTGGTTGCCAAGGTGTTGCTAGGCATCTGCTAGGTTTCGAGCATTTTGCTATGGGGTTATTAGGGGGCTTTGTTGCCTGTGCTAAAAATGTGGCAACTAGTGTTGTGGGTGGTTGCAAGGGTGTTGCTATGCAGCTGCTAAGGGTGCTCTGGTGGGTTGCTAGGGTATTCTTATGAGTATTACTTTGCAGTTGCTAGGAAATTGCATAGTGACCCAAGTTAAAAGAAGTCTTACCCAGTCTTCAGACGGGATTTAGATATTTCCTCCAAAAACACTTCAATTACATTTTTTTCTTACTTTTAACCACGAAAATCCAATTGTTGAGGAAGTTAATAGCTCATCTCCTCAACAACCTATCAGAGTGATGCGAGTATCATTCATGTTTGTAACAAGAACAGCGAGGAACGTGCTAAAGTTTAAAATTTAGAGTAATGGGTTTGTTCGCACACTGTAAGAATAAGCAATAATAACAGAGATGCTTTCCTTAGCAAACACTCTTAATATATTCATTGAATGCCGTTTGAACTCAAATACACATATACACAAACAGCAACGACGCATGCGAACACAAGCACATGAATATAAAGTCCCTGCACACAAACACAACAGAGCTTACTGAAAAAAAAAAAAAACATTTCCGACTGAATGAATCTAATAAACCGCTAATAAAAGCAGTTGCCGGAATCATATTTCTTATTCTGTGGTGCAAATTCACCTTCTTGTTTTATGACCTCAAAAACAAATTACATTTTAGAGCAGGAGAGTAAGCAGACACAAGAGGTGAGTACAGACCAACAGTATCTCGCTGTCTGTGTGAGTGAGTGCGTGTGTGAGCGTGTGTGTATAGCCTCTCTGACACCGTCCGCCTTGGGCTGACTCTTCCTGACTGTTTGATATGCTACTGAGATCTCTGTAAGACAACAGAACCACAGCACAGAGAGGAAAAGACAGAAGGACAACAGAGCGGCAGACCGACGGACAGACAGACAGATAGACATACGGATGAATAGTTAGACAGATGGACAGTTAGACATTCAGGCAAACAGAAAGATAGAAACAGATAGCTAGACGTACAGACCGATAAGCAAACAGACAGACAGATAGCTAGATGGACGGATGAGCAGAGAGACAGACAGGTAAAAAGAGAGGCAGATAGCGAAACTGAGAAATGGGTAGCTAGACAGACAGGCAGACAAACACACATATAGATAGCTAGACAGACAAATGTGAGACAGACAGCTAGAAAGAGAAGCAGATAGTTCAACAGACAGACAAATAGCAAGATAGAGAGACAGATAGACCGAGAGGCAGACAAATACACAGTATAGAAAAACTGTAAGGAAGCAAGACATACAGACGGATGGCTAGACAGACAACTAGACAAGACAGATAGCTAGAGAAACAGACAGGCAGACAAACAACTAGACAGACAGATAGCAAGACAGACAGACCGATACCTAGAAAGAGAGGCAGATAGCTAGAGAGACAACTAGACAAAACAGATAGCTAGAGAAACAGACAGACAGATAGGTAAACAGGCAGACAGAGAGCTAGACAGGCGGATAGACAGACAGACATACAGACAAATATACAGACAACTAGACAAGACAGATAGCTAGAGAAACAGACAGACAGATGGACAGACAGACAGCTAGACAGGCAGACAGACCAACAGACAGCTAGACTGGCAGACAGACAGACAGACAGAGAGATGGACTGACAGACAGACAGACAACTTGACAAGACAGATAGCTCGAGAAACCGACAGACAAATAGGTAAACAGGCAGACAGAGAGCTAGACAGACAGACAGACAGACAGACATACAGACAGACAACTAGATAGAAACATAACTAAACAGACAGACAGACATGCAGACAGTCAACTGGACAGACAGATATCTAGACGGAGAGAACACAGTCAGGTAACAGGAGAAACAGACAGACAGAGAGGCAGCTAGAGACACAGATCTGCTGTTGTGTTGAAGTGAATGAGGTGAAATTAGGTGAAACAGTTTGATTATCATTGTGAAGTTGTCAAATATCTGAATCCTGTAATGACTCAATAATGAGAAACGCTGCGTGTGCTGATGATTATAATAGAATCACTGTCAAATCCACCGAGCAGTTTTAAAGGAACAGTGTACTCCAAAAAAAGATCTTTCACCCTCACGTTTTGTCAAACCTCTGCCATTGTTATATGGAGGGTCAGAGGTGTGTGTGCGCTCTTCACCTTATCTCCATCTTTGAATGTCTGTCCATCACTGGCTCTTCTCCATGAGATCTCAGGCACAGGTTCACCTTCAGCTGTACAGGAAACCATAGCAGCGCTTCCCTCCACCGCAGTCACGTTCCGTAACTGAGTGATGTGAGGCGGAACTGAACGCACACGCAGATAGACAGACAGACAGATGCAGACAGACAGGTCAACGCACATATTTGAGTCAATTCTTTTGAACTTCATCGGTACTAGTCCTCAGACTTTAATGTCGGTGGATAATTGCTTTGAATTACATCAAAATTTTCGCAATGTTCTCTCGCGTCCTTTGACACTTCACAGCGCGAGTCAAGATTTGTCTCACATTTATAAAAACTCTCTTTCACCTTCGCATATCAAGGCAAGAAATGATATTCTGCGGGAAGAAATTTAACCTGATTTAACAATTTTAAGACAATTTAAAGTTTGTGGAAGTTTTCCGCCTCAGTCACATGAAAAACAAACTGCATTATTTAAATAATAAAGCATTAATATCTCACAACGGTCGATGCTGAACCGTTTACAAATAATGCAGATAATAAACACTATCAAACTGCATCATAGGTGTCTATAAAAACTTTTAGACGTGAATTTGCCTGTTCTAAATAAGCTGAGCTTTTTCCCAAACTTCACTGAAGTCAAGAACAAACAAGCCCACAGCGACTTTCTGCTCTTCATCTCTCACAGAGATCAGCTGAATGCAGCAGAATAAATCCATGAAATGACTGAAGCCCCAGAGAAAAGCTCCTCACAGGCTCTTTGAACAACATCTGCAAAGATCAAGCGGTTATTTGTAGCAACAGACGCTGAAGAATAGTCCGCCGGAAGGATGGAACGAAGGCTTGTGTGAAGATCGACAGAGCTGGAAGATTCTAGAAAGACTACAAATTTTCAATCATTTTATTTCCTGAGGTATACGAAAGAAAAGAGTTGAAAGATTGCCATCATGATGTCACCAGAGTGTTGTGGTGGTGTTAAATGTCATCATGAGGGTGATGTGGGTGGTTGCCAGGACATTTAAGGTGGTTGCCAGGGTTGCCATTGGTTCGCGAAGAGGTGTGTTACTCTTTTTAATGGCCGAACCATATGATGATACAAAATATCATAGATATCATAGAGGGAAGTTATATTCATAGAGTTATATTGGCTAGTACACAGCCATCTGAGACACCCTAGCAACCAAACAAAAAAGGACTACTTAACAACCACTTAACAATTCTAAAGCAATGACCCAGAACATCCCAACATCATAGAGGTGATTTTGCACAGTCTAGTACCACCTACACATTCTTAAAAAATGTTAAATGCAATTTAAATGCACTAATGCTTTGTGTGCATTGCATTTTAACCTGAAGATGAGTAGAAATAGTGGTATAATATAATTTAGTAATACAATATAATATAATACTGTGTAATACAATAATAATATAATATAATGAAAAAATAATACATTAAAACTAAAATAGATAAAAAAGATTAAAAAAATTGAAATTCCAGTTACACCCGAGGCTGGTGCCTTGGCTCTCCACCTGAGGGCGCTATGTGGCTCAGTGTTTCCCCCTGTTTTGTAAGGACTCCATATCCCATCACACCTTGTGTCTTGTGATTGTTAATTGGTTTAACCTGTGTCTCATTTCCTGTTTCTCCCTGCATCTGTGTATTTATAGCCCTTGTGTTCAGTTAACTTTTATCAATCGTTGTTTATGTTACGCCTTCGTGTACTGCTTGTTATCTTGGATATTAATGTTTCTCTTGTGTTTTTGGATTACTCCGTGGTACTACGGCACTTCGGATCCGCTTCCTGTTCTCCTGTCTGCACTGTTCGCGACAGAACCAAAGACGTTGGGCGGTTGCTCCAGGAGTGATTGGCAGCAAGTTTAATGTTGCGAAACTAATATTTTGAAGCATGTAGTTAGTGTCACTCACACTACATGTTGGCTAAATAACTTGCACTGCTGCTGTGTCAACAGAGACAGAAGCCGAACTCTTAATGTTCCTTTACTCTTTTATTAATGAAGTCCTTCATTCTGAAGAATAAAGATCTCCCCCGTGTGCGAGACGTCAAGAGGCATAAACGTCACGTTTGCAGCTCCACGAACCCCCCGTCCGATTAGACGGCCATATAAATGTGCATTTCGAAGAACAAGTCTCTCTGGCACTTGGAGATGGACCCTGATGGCAGTGAATAAATCTCCATACATTTCCATGCCGAAGACAGACGGTCCAATCAGAATAATCCGTTTTCCAGCTTCCTGAGAGCATCGATTGAATCTGAGTCCAATAAAGAACCTGCTGGAGTTTTTCATGATAATTGAGCGCTCTTTCATTTCCCTGTTTGAAACAGCGCCGCATTTTACTACGCGGGGGGCTTCGCGTGAGTGGCGCCTCAAAGATGCATTGTTTCATTTTCTTACAATTTGAGTGGAAAGCAACTAAATGGCAAAAGAAAAGAAAAATCGCCTCCGTTGCGGGCGTGAGTAAAGACTTCACCGGTCACGGCATAAAAAACACCAACACGCACACAAATACGTCATTAAAAGACAATTATATGGATCTATCGTGCAAATGCATCAATAACGTCAATAATATCTATCATCTCTAAGATAGATAAATGTTCCTCACCGAAGACTTTGAGGAAGAGTTGACTCTCCGTACTCCCAGCCTTGTTGCTGGCTCGGCACGTGTAGGGTCCTCCGTCCCCCTGCCGGATGTTTTTAACCGTCAGCGTGCTTTTTCCCCTGTCAAGAGAGTTTAACAGGTACTGCTCCGAGCGCTCGATCACGTGACCCTTCCTGTGGAAAAGCAAGAACTCAATTTCGAAACAAGACTCGATAACAACAATGCTTGACTAGTAAACTACAAAATAAAAATAACAAATATTTGTGTTGTCTTATGTAACAGTGATTTTTTTATAGAAATGAATTAAAAACTAATTCTACACTGTGAAATCATTTTCTCTCTTTTGTTTTGTTTTTCGACACATTTTAAGCTTTGATTTCAGAGGAAACCAGCAAATTTCTGTTTATGCTTGATGCTAAAAAAGTACTCGAAGACATAATCTTGTTTTTACTTTTGAATCAGATTTTTCTTAGCCCACTGGCAACAGCTTTTTAAGCACAGTTTCGATTAGGTTTTGTCAGATTTCTTTGAAAGCAAAACATAAGATCTTGTCCCATTTCGCATACAGTATATCTTGTTTAAAGGATGTTCAGATAATTGTGTTAAAAAAAAAGAAGAATTGCAGTGTATTCATATGCTGGTCAGATACTGATTGAAATCAGATTTCTTTAATATAACACGTGACTCAAATGCTGTAGAAACTCACCACTTGAGATTTAAATAAAAAACAAAAAAGCACAACATCATATTAAAATCTATTTTTGAATCTGCACCATTTCTGACAGTCACTGCAGCCAATTTAACACACATTAACATCAAACTGTCTGTTCTTAAAATAATATTTACAACTTAGTTTACAGAGAACTTTGCACCTGCGGGCAAAAATAGATCCAATTTAATGTACTTTAATTCCAGCAATTTACTAAACTATCCTGTCAATCGAAAAAAGGGTTAAATCTGTCTGAACTATAATTGTATTCCATTCTCCGTGTGATTTTTATATTCACAATTATAACTTTACACCCACTGGACACTTTCAGACCGAAAGGAGAGATTTCTCATAAAATTGTTAGGAGAAATAAAAACAGAAGCAACTGAAGCTGTAATTGTGTAAACAAATGAAGAGTCTGGAGGTGTAAAATGAATGTAGATTTTAGAGGTAAATTAATCAGGATTGAGGTAAATTTAAAGAGAAATGTTTAAGTTCGTATCGAAATATTACTGTAGCTGAACCCTAGACACATCGGAGGGAAGTGCGGTGAATAAAATAAGGTGAAACATCAATATGGAAGAGTTTGATGGGAATGGGGATTATCCTCTGCAATGTTACGCTCGGTAAACTCAAGGATTAAACTGTGAAATACCTGTGGAATAAAAATGAACGGATGACATTATGTGAAAAAACATCAGTCTGTTGACTTTACACAAATCCCAAAGACAGTACGATAGCACTCATATGTAAAAAAAGTGTGTGATTTAAATTCCAAATATCAACACTGATTTCAAAAACACTGAGCAAGAACTAAACTCCTACATCTGTCTCACAGCAAAAAATGACTTTCTTACTCGGTATTTTTGTCTTGTTTTCCAATGCAAATGTCGAAAAATTATTGAATCAAGATGCATTTTCTTGATGAGCAAAATAAGTCTTGATTTTAGAAAAAAAATATTTGTGCTTAAAACAAGCAAAAAAAGAGAAATAATCTTGCATTTTGTGACAAAAAAGTCAACTTTAAATCAAGACTATTTTTCTTACTCCATTGGCAGATTATTTTTGGCTTGTTTCAAGCAAATATTCACTGAAATTACATATTGTTTTGTCTAAAAAAGACTAATTGTCTTAGGTCATCTTGATTCATGAATTTTTTAACATTTGTACTGAAAAAAAAACAAAAATACCAAGTAAGCAAGTCATTGTTGCAATTCTGTCTGACTATAATAAACATAAATCAAATAATAGACATCTGACTGTTTATCCTTTTTGTGCTCACAGATCATTTAGAGATTCTCTCAACAAGTTTTATTACTCTTCTAGTTTCTAATGTTACCCACCAGTACCAGGTCACCTGAGGGTCCGGAGAGCCTGAGGTGATGCAGGTGAAGGTGACAGACTCCTGATAGTCCGCTGTGGCGTTGAAGGCCTGCTGAGGTACAGTCAGAACCGGTGGAACTGTGAACCACAGCAAACAAACATGTGCTGGATGTCAGTTTAACAGAACTACACAGATGTCAGTGTTTCAGTTTGGTTTCAGACTTAATGAAGTGACAGGAGATTATTAGGATTATTTTTCACATCAACAAGAAAAACAAAGAAACGAGTCAGCATCCTTTACGTTTTCTCTGTCTCCTCATTCCCTTTACAGTTGTTTTAAACCTCCTCGTTATGTTTATTCTACCTTTAAAATTAAAGTATTTTCACCACAATATAGGCCTATACTTCATACATTGATATCTTGTCCACAAGTATTCACACAGAGATGGCAATATTGGCAAAGTTACATCTGTATTCTTAACAAAGTAAAATCTTGCATATGTTTTTACGTAATCTTGTGTTTGAAATGTGCTAAAAACATATGATGCTTTGTAAAAAATATATTGTAATGTGGTCAACAGTACTGGCATAGACCTGTTTTTTCCCAATGCTACTGCACTGTAAAAAATTAAACTTGTTCTCCCTACAAAGATAAATAAGTAACTTGAACATATCATTTTTAGTTAAAGGAGTCCAATTATTATTTTGCATATACTGATCAAAATTATCCTAAACATGTTTCTTACAAAGATTATTTTGATGAATGTACTCAGATTCTCAAGTTTTTCGGCCAAAATGCTTGAGAAAGTTTGCCAAATTTATTCTGTGTTTGAGAGTTCCCAAGATGTTTTGCAACATGTTCAATTCTGTGTTTCTTATTAGTTTTTCTTTCAAAGATTAGTGTATAGTTGTTGCTGGTTTAATTTATGCTTTAATAACATTGTTACTGTTTGTTATCTGTTGAGTTTAGAGTTATTTTAATGAATGATGGTTTTTGATTGTTAGCATGGTTGAGATTTGTGTGTTCAATGTTGAGGTGTAAGTGCATGACACAAGTGCAAAGAAGGTATATAAACACTCAACACAAACTGTTTAAACAATTATTTGATCAAAGCTTGGCTCTGTTTGAGGCAGAAAACTGTCATGATTCCGCTATCATGTCATGTTTGTTCTCGGAGCGGAGTCATGGCATAGCCTTAAGTTGTGTGGAGGGAGAGATAGTTTCCCTAGGGGCCTTCTATACTCTCTCTCCGGTCTGCGTCTGTGTTTCCCGCCCTTTTCGTTTGGTTAGCTTTCCCATCAGTGTTTCATCCCCTACACCTGGTCCTTATCAATTATCCTGTGTTTTTTCCCCTTTAAATGATCCTCGTGTCTATTGTCCTGTGCTTGTTCATTGTATGAGAATGTTGTGAAAGTCCTCGTCAATGTTACCGTGAAAGTTCTTGTTTGCTGTTTCTCTATGTTGTTGACCCTGTCGTCAAAGTTCCTGTAACCCGTGTTTAGTAAGTTCAGTTCAGTGTTTGTACTAGTGTTTATTTTCTTAGTTTAGTCAGTCCGTGTCTTTGATTTCTTTTATAGTTATCCTGTCTTGTTTTCCCCCTCGTGGGTTTTGTTTTGTCCTTTTGTAGTGTTTAACCCCTTCATCCCCCGTCTCTGCCTGCAATTGGGTTCTCCCGTCTGAGTTTCATGACAGAAGACATTTACAATTGTAGCAAAAGACAGATACGTTTGTTTATATTTAAATAACCAATCTATATTCTCTATTTATGTGCAGCCAACAAAAAATATTTTGTTCTGTTAGGACAGTTGTGTGGACTTCAGACTCTTTTTTTTTCATAAATATGAATAAATGGCATATTTAACTGTTATAATTGCCATGTTACTAGAAAAAAAAAACACTGACTTCTCTCTTTTTGGCCATTTGGGGTTGTGGGTAATGGCTGTATAAGATAGTACATCTTTTTGTTAGGATTACACCACTGGCTATGTAATACTCAAAGAAATGTAAATGTGCATTGCAATTATAAGTCTCTTCGGATAAAAGCGTCTGGCAAATGCTTAAATGTAAATGTAACCTAAAACCTACAATTACACAGGGACTTTGTTGATTTTGTGACTTAAGATGAAAAACGAGCACAGATTTTTAGTGCGGCTCCGGTGTTGTTTTACTGAGCTTGTACCGGAGTGAAAGTGTAAAATACTGAGAGTTACAGCCTGTTTTCATGATAAAATGAAGTTTCATTTTAAAAGATCACAGGAAATTTGATCTCACATGATATGGGCCCTTTAATAAAAACAGCGTTTATCTTTTGAGAGACGCAATTTTTCAATGTTTCTCCATTGACATACAGTATGCCTGGTTTTTGTTATTCAAGAGTTGAAGTAACTTCACCGAATTTCACAGCATCTCTTACTTTTGCAATGACTTTCTATTTTCTTACCCGTCGTATTTTTCCTACCAAATGTCAGTTTATTTCAACGCACTATTTTTGACTCTGACGTCTGTAATGAAACTCTTGAGAAAGTGATTTAACTGTCAAACGGCTCGACGGCTAAACGCATCAGCGTTTGTTTAGATTATAACAACAAACGTTCATCTCCCTCAAACTTCCCCAAAAAACATCCTCATTTGCAAACTACATCCTGTCTTTGATCTGCCGAATCCATTTGACATGAGAATGAAACAGACCTCGACAGCTTCTCTCGCCGCCCACCACAGGCAGAATCATTATACCGCGCTCGGTGATTTACTCGCTGTAACTATCCGCCGAGTTCAAAGGGCCTGAAATGTCTGGTGATGTGAATCAGTGAAGGACGAGGCAGATGAGATGCCCTCTATCTCACTGACATTTCCTTTTACAGGATCAAGGGGACAGAGTAGAGAAACTCAGCTCGACCCGCCTGATGCTAAAAGTCAGGGTAAAGGGTGTGAAAAGAGCGCGCTAGTGCACGCCTGAATGCTAATAACGGCAAGGACGGTTTGAAGAAACTCAGAAAGTGACATCATAATAGACGAAGGGCTTGGAACATCTCAAACATCAGCTCCACAATGTGAACCAGACCAGTTAACACTATTGTAGTAGAGTAGGCGGGGCGAGACCGTGGTTCGAGTCCGGTGAGTAATTGTGAATTAGCGCCAGCTGTGCGCACACCGGGCTCGAATCTCGTAGGAGATGGGGAGCATAAAAGGAACGAGTGACCGGACCGTCGAAGAGAGAGGTACGGGCCCGAACATGTGTTAAGTTTGTTTTATATATTTGTATTTATGTTTTGTTCACTGGCGGTCGTCCGTGAGGGGCCGTCGGCTGTTATTATTTATTAAAACTTTAATTTATTTGACTTCCGGTTCTCGCCTCCTTCCTTCCCTTTTATGAGATGTGTTACAACTATAAAGTGTGACAATAAATGACGGCAATAAATACACATCAGTCATGTAAAACTTGTTTAAAAAATCAACACTGGCGGGGGAAAGAGAGCAGCCTGCTCCTGAGTAATGTATGTGAAGATATAATAAACCGCAATATTCTAAATAATGTTGTACACCACTTAGGATGACGGAATTAATGATTATTTAATGCTGGTCCAGAAGAAATTCCTGTTTTACTACACAAACGTCGTAACAAAAGACAGCAAACAGAATATTTACAACCAATTAAAAATTATTTAATTATATATCACAAGATATAAAAAATAAATAAATAAAATCTAATGTTTACATCATGCAAAGTGGTCTATAATATTCGCATTTAATCCTCACTTACGTATCATAGAAATGTGAGTGATATCTGTAAGCTTATTGAACTACTATAATACTAAAAGGTTTAAATTATTTAGAATACAAATATATTTATCATAAAATATATATTTTTATAATTTCTTAATTTTCCAAAAAGGATTTTATAATAACAGTGTCACCATAGAACATTTGTTGTTATTTATCTTTAATTTGATCTTTTAACATTTTTATATTATTCTTTTTTTCTCTCACAAACTGTAAAAAATATGATTCTGCGTCGTAGTAGATTTCATGAAATTAATTGAGGAAACTTTACTTAATACATTTTTGATGTTTTTTTAAACAAAATTTAAGTTAAAATTATAGAAATATCTTGGAATTCTAAATGCACAAATAATTGAGCGAATTCAACTTAATTTCATCATGTTCAAACCACTTAAACTTGTATAAAGGATCTTAACTCAATTATTTTGTGGTGGAACTACATGAATTCATCCATCCATCCATTTTCTACCGCTTATCCGAACTACCTCGGGTCACGGGGAGCCTGCGCCTATCTCAGGAGTCATCGGGCATCAAGGCAGGATACACCCTGGATGGAGTGCCAACCCATCGCAGGGCACACACACTCACTCATTCACTCACACACTCACACCCTACGGACAATTTTTCCAGAGATGCCAATCAACCTACCATGCATGTCTTTGGACAAGGGGGAGGAAACCGGAGTACCCGGAGGAAACCCCCGAGGCACAGGGAGAACATGCAAACTCCACACACACAGGTCAGAAGCGGGAATCGAACCCCCAACCCTGGAGGTGTGAGGCGAACGTGCTAACCACTAAGCCACTACATGAATTATTTAAGTTAATTTCCCTAAGCGAGCAGTGAACTTAGAGTTCATTTTACAAAGTTCAATAAATATTAAACCGAAGTTAAAAAAGATCAAGAAGTTTATTAACTTCAAATTAGTATTTCGTCTTGACTTTTTAAAGTTTATCATGTGACGTGCTTAAATAATTTAGGTCGTTTTACTTGATTTATTCGTGGAATATTACATTAAAAATGTGCTTTAAAGTACTTCAAAATACTTTGTTTAATACTGTTACCTTAATTTTTAAAGAAAATATCTGTGTCATTTTTTACAGTGTACTCTAAAGTTTTGTGACAAGAAAACAACACTAAAAACTAATAAGTGAATACTAACATTTAATAATACAATTTTAGTAACTTAAGATGTAAGCTTTATTGTATGTGAGCAAACTCTGTATTTTGTACTTTATCTCTAAATTCATCATACAAAAATTTTAGCACATTAAACATGAAAAAATTGAAAAACAAGCATTTTACTTATAAGAGTTTTGGCCTAATGTTTGACTTTATTTTAATATCTGTAACAAAAATAATATTCTGCATTTCTCAATTCACATGACAACAAATAGAGACAAGAAATAATTCACTACTATAACAACTGAACATCTTCAACCCATCAATGTAAAGAAATGTATCTTTAAATGTAAATCTAGCTTTAAACAGAATATACGTTCACAAGAGTGACACTATCGCACAGCATCCCCAGCTCAGCTTTATTTATCAGGAAAACCACCGAAAACACACTTTTGAATCCCATTTATCTTATACAGCCTCTATAATATGTGGTCTTCTGTAAGAGAGCAACAACGATTCAAGCGGCTGGCTAACAGATGGAGCGCAAATTGAAAATGAATATTTTAATTCAATAAAGAGAGACAAACCAAAAAGAAGAGTTTCATTATAACAGCCAGCAATGTTCCACTGTTAGACAGGCAAGGCTAGAAATAAATGTAAGGGATTCAGTCTTCAGTATGGGATACGAGGTTCAGTCTCTCTGTGCTCAGCGTCTGCTAAGTGATTTAAGCGGCAGGTTGTTCGGTTGCGACGGCAGACGGCGCTTGCCATGTCTTTGGGATAATAGGACGCGCCTCATTGAGCGAGCTTATTGGATCTTCCTGCGCTCTATAAGTGGCGATGCTAAATTGAATGCAACACACGTTCTTTTTTTGCCCGTTTTTACATCAGTTTAAGAAGTATGAGTTGTGCAAACACTATTGTGTCAGTTCAGGCAGAGCTCGACGCCATCGAATTTCGACGACGCTCATTTAGCGAAACAAGGTTAATGAGCTCATTTAGAATCCAGTCGCTTTTTCACGAAGTGAGTGGTTTGTTCGTGAGTCTGGGATGCTTGAAGTTTGTCTTAATTGAAACATTTAGTCACAATCTAGCCAGCAGAAAATTGAGCGTACAGACGCTGTAGATAACATGAAACACTTAACCGAACAAAAATCTCTGTTAGAATGTTTCAAATGCAGGAATTCATTACAACAGCTAAATAAAAAATAAGAGCTGTACATTTAGTTTTTAAACCCTTTTGGATGGCTTGACACAATCTTGTAGCAAATCGCAAGTATTTACGAGGTGTCTAATTTGTATAATCTGCTTCTAGGCGTTTTGTAATAATCAAAAAAAATTGTACGATATTTATCATAAAGATTAATATGCAATGACCACCTCGTAAACTTCCATTGTAAATCTTTCACTGTACACACGATTAAGAATTTACTTATGTTTTTATAAACTAAGATACTAGTCGACATTATCATCTCGTACAGTCCCATGTTGATGAACTAGAACTCCTGAACTAGACACTCCTTTCAAACATTTAGCCTTTAGGGACTCTTATTTTGTGAGTTTAAAGTAATTGTGTTGACATTTTCTCTCATTGTTTCTTCAATAAATGTGAATACTTTGCTTCCTCTGTACCGAAAGGCAGTCCCAGAATGAGTTTGTCTTAGCTGGATAACTTTATTCTGAAGCACTCTTTGATTTGGCCCCAATCAATAAGCTACAGTGTCACTCAATGAGAAAGTAAACGTGATGTGCCGCTTCAGTCGAATCCAGTGAAAAAACAGACTTACCGTTGACTAGCACAACAATGTCCCGGAAATCAATTTCTCCCCGGGCCTCCACTCGCGCCTCACAGCGGTACACCCCCTCATCCGCTTTAGTCACTTTTATGATCTGGAGGTTGTTGTTGGGCAGGACGTGAAGCCTGCCTTCACCATGAAAAAGAGAGAGAGAGATGCTAATGCAAACTTAAAACATTTGAACATATTTTGAGGAACATAAGAACACAAGACATGTTGCCACAATGCTATAGTGTATGGTTGTTATGCATTTACTATGATATTATGAGTGGTTGCTAGGCAGTTACTAATGTACTCTGGAGTTTTTTTGAGCATTTGATATGGTGTTATGAGTGGTTGTTAGGCAGAGGCTATAGTATTATGAGTGGCTGTCAGGCAGTTGTTAAGGTGTTCTGAGTGTTTTTAGGCAGTTGCTAGGGGGGTTCTGGGTGTTTTAGGCAGTTGCTAAGGTGTTATGAGTGGTTGTTAGGCAGTTGCTAAGGAGTTCTGAGTGTTTTTAGTTAATTGTTAAGGTGTTTTGAGTGTTTTTAGGAAGTGGCTAAGGTGTTTTTAGGCAGTTGCTAAGGTCCTCTTAGTGTTTTTAGGCAGTTGCTAAGACGTTATGAGTGATTGTCAGGCAGTTGCTAAGTAAATTAGGGTGTTTTTACGCAGTTGCTATATAGTTTTATGAATGGATGTCAAGGAGTTGCTAAGGTGTTATGAATGTTTAAGGCAGTTGCTAAGGTGTTATGAGTGGTTGTTAGGCAGTTGCTAAGTAAATTTGGGTGTTTTTACGCAGTGGCTATAGTGTTATGAATGGATGTCAAGGAGTTGATAAGGTGTTATGAATGTTTAAGGCAGTTGCTAAGGTGTTCTGAGTGTTTTTAGTTAATTGTTAAGGTGTTCTGAGTGTTTTTAGGAAGTGGCTAAGGTGTTTTTAGGCAGTTGCTAAGGTCCTCTTAGTGTTTTTAGGCAGTTGCTTAGACGTTATGACTGATTGTCAGGCAGTTGCTAAGTAAATTTGGGTGTTTTTACGCAGTGGCTATAGTGTTATGAATGGATGTCAAGGAGTTGATAAGGTGTTATGAATGTTTAAGGCAGTTGCTAAGGTGTTCTGAGTGTTTTTAGTTAATTGTTAAGGTGTTCTGAGTGTTTTTAGGAAGTGGCTAAGGTGTTTTTAGGCAGTTGCTAAGGTCCTCTTAGTGTTTTTAGGCAGTTGCTTAGACGTTATGAGTGATTGTCAGGCAGTTGCTAAGTAAATTTGGGTGTTTTTACGCAGTGGCTATAGTGTTATGAATGGATGTCAAGGAGTTGCTAAGGTGTTATGAATGTTTAAGGCAGTTGCTAAGGTGTTATGAGTGGTTGTTAGGCAGTTGCTAAGTAAATTTGGGTGTTTTTACGCAGTGGCTATAGTGTTATGAATGGATGTCAAGGAGTTGATAAGGTGTTATGAATGTTTAAGGCAGTTGCTAAGGTGTTCTGAGTGTTTTTAGTTAATTGTTAAGGTGTTCTGAGTGTTTTTAGGAAGTGGCTAAGGTGTTTTAGGCAGTTGCTAAGGTGTTCTGAGAGTTTTCAGTTAATTGTTAAGGTGTTCTGAGTGTTTTTAGGAAGTGGCTAAAGTGTTTTTAGGCAGTTGCTAAGACGTTATGAGTGATTGTCAGGCAGTTGCTAAGTAAATTTGGGTGTTTTTACGCAGTGGCTATAGTGTTATGAATGGATGTCAAGGAGTTGCTAAGGTGTTATGAATGTTTAAAGCAGTTGCTAAGTAGTAATGAGTGGTTGTTAGGCAGTTGCTAAGTAAATTTGGGTGTTCTTACGCAGTGGCTATAGTGTTATGAATGGATGTCAAGGAGTTGCTAAGGTGTTATGAATATTTAAGGCAGTTGCTAAGGTGTTCTGAGTTTTTTAGGAAGTGGCTAAAGTGTTTTTAGGCAGTTGCCAAGACGTTATGAGTGATTGTCAGGCAGTTGCTAAGTAAATTTGGGTGTTTTTACGGAGTGGCTATAGTGTTATGAATGGATGTCAAGGAGTTGCTAGGGTGTTATGAATGTTTAAGGCAGTTGCTAAGGTGTAATGAGTGGTTGTTAGGCAGTTGCTAAGTAAATTTGGCTGTTTTTACGCAGTGGCTATAGTGTTATGAATGGATGTCAAGGAGTTGCTAAGGTGTTATGAATGTTTAAGGCAGTTGCTAAGGTGTTATGAATGTTTAAGGCAGTTGCTAAGGTGTTATAAGTGGTTGTTAGGCAGTTGCTAAGTAAATTTGGGTGTTTTTAAGCAGTTTCTATAGTGTTGAGAGTGGTTGCTAGGTAGTGTCTAAGGTTTTTAAGTGTTTTACGAAATTGCTACGGCGGTCGGAGTGGTTGCTAGGCAGATGCTTAAATGTTCAAAGTGTTTGAAAGCAGTTGTTATGATGTTTCGATTAGTTGTTTGGCAGCTAGTGTGGTCATTGGAAATTGTCTCTATAAACAGAAAGACAGGCAGACATAAGATAGATACAATCAGACAGACAGATGGACAGACACACATACAAAGAGAGCTTTACAAACAGCACTGATAATTGTTTCTGTTCAGAGAAAATCATTCTGACATCGATGAGATTGAGCTCAACCTCATCAATGCTCAAAACAACTGCCGCTTTCATCTCAAAGACAGTTGCCAAATGAAACACCTAAAGGATTCCAAAAAAACACCTTTCGTCTGGTTTTGTCATTTCTTGCTGATAAACACACACTTTTCTCTTCTCATACAGGAGAGATATTTATAGCCGTACTCTCTAATTAGGATGAAAACAATCAAAACCTGAGAAATCGCCATGTTTTAATCTCTCGGGCCAGACAGAGCAGATAGCTTGTCAAACCACTGTCTCTGAATTCCAATTCAAGCTTGGTGTTAAAATGAAAAGCTATTCTTCTCATTTCCAGAGAAAAGCTGATATTAATTGTGTGCTTTCAGTATGAACAAACATTTGAACCCACAAAAAATGATCATGGTATTGTGTGTTTTGGTGTATATCACGGTATATGACTCAGATCATATTGTGCATATTAAAGAGCCACAGTTATACAACTTGATACCATCCTTTTATCGTAGTACAACAATAAAACGTCTGTTAGAAACACCGGTAGAGTTCTTACTGTTGGGATCGGATGTGATTTCTCTGTTCTTGTAGAACCAGGAGACGGCAGGTACAGGTGAGCTGATGACATCACAGATGACCTCAGCATCCTCGCTCTGACGAAACTCCTGTGGGGTCTTTACCTCACGAAACGTCAGCTTCTCTGGATGATCAAACAAACACCACACATGAACGTTTGACTTGGTCAATATTGTAAAATTGTTGGTGGATTGTAGAGGTAAAATAATAAGGATTTGTGTAAATTTGGTGAGAAATGTTAGAGTTCATATTGAGATGTTCAATAATATTGACTTTTGATTTTACACTTAACAAATCTAAGCTCAGTTGGACACATTGTTGAGATCTCTACTAAAACTGGAATGGAGACATTTTTAATGAGAAATCTATGAGAAATAATTGAGACATTAAAGAGATATTTTTTGAGAGTCTCTTGTGAACCTCTGAGCAATCAAAATTTTCAGCAAGAAACAACTTGACGAATCTGAAGTATAACGACAGTCACGATTCAGTGTTTCACAGGCTAATGAAAACGATGGCATTGGTCTGAATGTCATTTTCTACCCAGTAAACACATTTCTCTTCTCAGCACATCTCTCTTATTCTGAAAAGATTTTTATAATCTGAATCTGATAATTTGACTGCAGTTACGAGGTCGGGTCAGACAAGTCGTGACCGGGCATGTTGTTACGCTGTGACTATTAAGTTGATTCATTCACTTTTCATCCTCATTGACCTCATTGAAAATAAAAACGTGTTTTTCTGCTTCTCAGTGACACCGAATGTCCATAAAGACTCACTGAAGGTTAACAACACAAACTGAAAACTTCCACAAACCTGCACTACACAAAAAGCATTTTCTTCATCATTATTTTTGTCAAATTGACCAGATAAAATATTTAAGCCATATCATCCTGTGGCCAAAGACTGGTTGAGCAGGGTTGAGCCTGGCCAGTACCTGGATGGGAGACCTCCTGGGAAAATCTATGTTGCTGTTGGAAGAGGTGTTAGTGAGGACATTAGGGGGTGCTCACCCTGTGGTCTGTGTGGGTCCTAATGCCCCAGTACAGTGATGGGGACACTATACTGTAAAAAAGCACCGGATGAGACATTAAACCGAGGTCCTGACTCTCTGTGGTCATTAAAAAATCCCAGGGTGTCCTTCGAATAAGAGTAGGGGTGTAACCCGGCATCCTGGCCAAATTCGCCTCTATACATCATCATGGCCCCCTAACTATCCCCATTTGTCCTAATTAACTCTGTCTCCTCTCCACCTATAAGATGGTGTGTGGTAGGCGTTCTGGCACAAAATGGCTGCCGTCACATCATCGAGGTGGATGCTGCACATTGGTGGTGGTTGTACCCAGAAAACCACAATGTGGCAAGGGGGGCGTGGTCTAGCGGAGTCTGGAGAGAGAGAGACAGGAAATCGGCGGGAAATAAGTAGGTCAAAGACCGATTGTAAACACCTGTCTGTATTTACAGTGATTGGCGAAAAGAGGATAAAATCCATTAGGGAAGAGTCGAGTTTGGCTGCGCAAACGGAGACGAGTAAAGAACCCGGAAGAAAGAACGAGGATTACGAGTGTGTCGAGAGGACACCTTTAAACTATTATTTACATTTGCTTTATGTTTTGTTTTTGTGATAATAAAATCACTTGCCAGCCTCGCAGACCCGTTACACTGAAACCTACTACAAACAATTAATTAAAGTTCCGGTTGAACGCGCAGTTTCTGCCAATCTCGTATTAATCTTGAGTACCTATAGAGTAGTATTCGTATCTTCATAGAGTATTTAGTTTGATCACATTAATAAAAGAGAGATACAGCTCTACGGTTATTTCCGAAAACAGACGGCTTCCTGGGGGTGTGCGGGGGTGGAACAAAATCACGACGATAAGTTGGTATTATTTACATTACGCACGTAAGCGCCGATTGCCAATAAAACACAGACATATGACTCAGTTTCAATAACCGTGTGTGGATCATGTCCGGCATCTTTTATCGCTGGGACCACGCCATCTATCAGTTTCAAACGATCGGCAAATCCAGCGTTATATCCACCGTTTATATAACATCCATAACTGAAATGCCGTGAACAAACAAGCAACTCAACTTCTCTCACTATCGCAAGAGTAACAAGCTGCAGCTGCAGGCCCACAGAGCAGTCAATAAAGGTCTTCCTATCACTCGTTGGTTGATGAGTAGGCCAGCTATTTCTTTCGCCTTGACGTGCTTTGCCCGATAATGGACTAAGTTGTTTTTCATGTTCGAAAAAAATTACTTTCCAAAACCTATACAAAACTTTGGGGAGTGTATCGAGCACAGTAATAGTATGTAATACTTCCAACTCTTAACATTGTTAAGAAGTCAGAATACATGAAACAGCGTTAAAACTCGCCTTTAATTAATTCATTTTAACATCCTTAAACTGTTTTAATTTTTATTTTGATGACATAAATTTGACGGTGACGCTTAATGTTAAGGTTGTTTTGATTAGCATTAGTGAATGCACTAGCTAACAATAATATTGACCTTGGACAAAACTACTGACATTTCTTTAATCAAATCAAATCAAATTTTATTTTAAAATATAAAATATTTTATTTATTCTTACTCTTATATTTTAACATTAATTAAATTATTTAATACTATAATTCATAACTGTAATAATTAAAATTTACACTTAACAATAAGGTGCTATTTGTTAACAATAAGTTAATGCATTAGCAAACATGAACTAACAATGGAACAATACTTCTCCAGCATTTATTCATATTAAGTCATGCTAATTTCAACAATTTCTAATATATTATTAAAATCAAACGTCGTCACTGTTAACAGTAGTTAATGCACCATAACTGTATTGACATGAACTAACATTGACAAGGATTAAAAACAGCGGGGAAAAAATGTCATTGTTAGCTAATGTTTGCTAATGCATTTACTAATGTTCGCTAATAGCTCCTTATTGTTATGTGTAACCGAAAAGTCAAAGAATCCTAAAGGAATTTAAAGGATTGGTCAAGAAATAAGTCCAATAAATCTTATTGGAATCCCATAAAATCCACCAGGATAGACTTGTTTGTCTTATTTGTGAAACATTTAGTTGATCCAGCAAGATTCCTTCAGCAACTCAGCAAATTCCTGTAGGATACCGAGCAGACTAAACAAGAGCGATTGAGAGAGACCTATACACTCACGATAGATCTCGAGCACCACCGTGGCCTCCTCGGTTTGTCCTGTAGCATCCACAGCCTGGCAGCGATATATCCCAGCATCCTCGATGATGGCGTTGTAGACTGTCAATCGAGACCGCACTCCTTCTGTATGGACCACCACTCGCTGGTTTGAGATGATGCGTTCACCTTGAGGGTTAAACCAGTTTATGCTAACTGGCTCGCCAATGGCTGACAAAAACAGAAAAAACATGTGGTTGAAGACAACAATTAATTATATAATCATTTCATTAGATGTAGATCTAATAGATAAAACATGCTCAATCACACTGCTATAATGATATTCTTATAACAAATAAATAACGCAGATTAATGCATGAGATCCAGACTGATCTGGTTTTGTACTAACAATACAATTGCGACACCTAATTTCTTCCCTGAACTCATCGGCCATCTTGCAGTATTTCTTTCATATTGATCTTAGTTTAATATGTTGTCAAGATCACACCTTTGGTGTCTAGATAGGGAGCTCACAAGATAATTGAACGCAGCCACGATAATGGAAGAACATTTTACGTTTGGTAATTATTGTAAATGATATGTGTGCTGTTTGTAAGTGCGATTTAATGTCGAATTTCCACCGATCATCACCCACCATAGACAAACATCGCAGCTGACTCCAAAGAAAGCTACAATACCATGATTGCTCAATGCTTTACATGGAAGTGGAGGAAATATCAAAGTCCAGGAGTACTGTGTGCTTAGAGAATGATTTATTGTGCGTTTGTGTATTCAGGGTGGACGGGATCTCAAACGCCCCCTCACTTCTGCCGTGTGATCAATGTGGTCGTGATCCTCAATCTGGATATTGACAGAGCCGGTGTGACACATCACACAGACGGGATTCACGGAAAAGTATTGCATTTAGGGGCAAACAGTGTGTGATAGACAAAAAGAAATGAAGATGTCGTCATGGCAACAACAGGATGTCTGTGTGGGTAATCGGGCATTGGGAAAGTTCATCACTCTGCTGTCACACTGCGTTTCAACAGGTGGAGTCAACAGGTGGGCAGAGAAGTGGCCTATACAGAGACGTGCTGAAACTGCCAACAGACGCTGATGACTAACAGTGTGTATCTGTCATGTCTTTAAAACCTGTGCACAAAAAAATATATGTATGACTTATGTAAGATCAGACTGAATGTCTCTGTATGAACAACGTTGGAATAAAATATTTCAATACTGACTAAATATATTTCTTATTTATGTCTGCTGCATATTAAACTGTAGTGGGACAGAACATTACCATAGTGAACAGTGAAGTATACTACAGCAAACCTTTCGGCCCACGGCCCCTAAAATAACAGTGACAGTGACTTGAGACCCCCAATATCATCGGAGGTGGCAAAAGTGAGGGCCTTGATCGAGGGAAGGAAACTCGAAAGGCTGAAGGATTTTTATTTGTATGTTTTTTTTTTAACTTAACTAATATATATTTTTTTAATTGCGACCCCTAATTTGGGATTCCATGTACTACAGTTTTTGCTTCAGTTTATCCGTTTACTTCCCTTTTGTTGATACTACTAATGTATACCACTATAGTATAAATGTAAGTGTAGTAATAACTATAATATACTACACTATACTAAAATTTACTACAGTTTACCATAGTGAATACAAGATAGTAAATACAGTAAGTATTAGTACTTAATACTAATTTAGTAGTATGGTATTTTGATGTGGTTTGTTATATCATGCATTGCCTAATATATATATATTGCATAAGCTTGACATCATGCAATGCTTAACACACACGTGTACTCACACATGCACATTCAGACACACCAACACTTGCACACAACTACACACACACACTAGGGGTTGAACAACCTCTCGACTAGTTGACTAGCTCGTGCAACCCCTAACATACACGCATATGTGTATAAACACACACACACATACGTGCATGATTACGCACACATGCTTTAACACACAATTTCATACACTGATGCACACACAAAGCATGCATACATGCAAAAACACATGCACGCACATCACAAACACACACGCATAGACATCCACACAAGTTAATCATGCGAGCGCAAGTACTGATGCAAATGCAAGCAATTCTAAAAAATAGCTTATGCCGTTATTTACACAATAATAAAAGTAAAGTATCAGGGTTACTCTTCAACAACTGTGCAAACCATAAGCATGATGGGAAACATCGTCCTGATGTCAGAGCCTAGTGCTCATTGAAGCAAAGCCAACAACAGTGATGTTCTATCCACGCCTGTCCATAAATTCATGACTGCTTTCCAGTGGAGACTTTGACTACAAAATACACATTTTAAACACCTTCTGAGATGCTTACTGTTCAGATTTACATCTTCAATAAAGAACATAGCTATAAATGTTCAGCAGGATGACATCTTACCTGTGCAGGTGAAGAATTTGGACTCTCCAACACTCAGCTCCACTTTATTAAGCGATATGGACACCTGAAGCAAGGCTGTGAAAGAAAGAGAATAAGAGACCATCACTTATCACAGAAAAACAGACATCATCTCTGTCCACTACACAGGGTTTACTTCGGTCACACCGAACAGTTCCACATCTCAGTCGTTTTGAAGATTACTTTTGAAGATGATGTTGATCATTCTGAATGCTAAATCTCAGTTAAAATAAAATATAATCAAATATTCAGACAATAACATAAATAATACAACAAACCAAAGCAGCTTTAATCTTTGACATGTATCAAAATCCTTTGATAAGAAATGTTATTTTCACCATGTTTCATCATCATTGAATTTAATAATCTCCTCAGCTGTTTTAAAACAACACAAATCCTTTTATCAAGCATCTGTACGGTTCTCAATACAACACCGAAGCGGCCTACAGATGGCAGTTATAATATGTCAGGGCATCGCTTATCTCAGCAGTCGCCGTATGAATCTTTAACACGTCATGCCGGTCGCCGATTTATTTCTCTCAGGGAAGCGGGTGAGGAAGAACAGCCTATCTCTTTATTGTGGGTCTGTTCCAGTTTTACACGAGGTCTCCTCAGACTCTGCTAAGAGCGAGCACGTCTAAATTAGGAAGCGTGAGCTGATTAATGACCAAAGCGAAGCCCCTGAACTCTGAGGATAGAGACCGCAGTCGTCTCGGGAGTCATTTCGATGGCTGTCACCTGATGAGTAAGTGTCACTACGGCCGCAAAAGTGCATGAGCGCTAACTTCAGTCACGAAATACATCACTGTAAAGTCAATGTGTAAAAATATGCTTTAGTCCTTTTAATTTGAATTTTGCTCAAAGACTTTCCAAAGATTTTTGGAAAACAATGAGAGTTGAATGATTATTTTATATAAAATCCAACATGTCTTTGTTAAATTACTAGATAATATAATCTATATTATATTTTTTACTTCAGTAAACTAAAATTGCAATTGGATTTTATACTGTGAAAATGAAAAATTCACCAATGCAAGGCCAAGTAGGTTCACGAAAAGAGCATTATTGATGGAAAGTCAAAATTGAATTAATATCTTAAATGATGTGATTTGCCGTCCTTTCACAAATGAGTGTCATAAAAAGAACTGTCACTAGACCTTTATTTACTTAAAAAACCTGATCTCATGGGAATTCATAACTATTTTAAGAGGTGGGTAATTCATATCAACCATACAAAAATGTACAATTATTAAAAAAAAGCAATACTGAAGCCCCTCCCCTAACCCCACCCCTAAACCTAACGTCACATGTGTGAAAGTAAATCGTTAGAATATGATCGTACTAATCCATTTTTCCACCTTTTAGATACGAATTCCTGTGAGATTGTGTTGACTTTAAACCACGATCGGATATCAAAGCTAAACCCTTTGACCTTGATAATGATATAGTTTGTGAAGATTAAAACTGTAAGAAAGATTAAACTCGTAAAAGAGAATAAAACTGTGAAACGTAATGTGAAACGTAAAAATTGGTGAACAAAATACATCGGATCCGAGCACTGGGACCGGCTGGATTCGTTATAATTTTTGGGGGGATGAACTTTTGCTTTGAGGTACACAAAGACTTGATGCTAATATATGATTCCGTTACGTATAAAATACAATAAACCGGGAGAGCCTCAGGTTTCCTTTTGCACATTTGGCAGGTGTGAAAATCGAATTCCTCAAGATAAACAATAAAACAGAAACGTGTAAAAGAAATGAAACTCCTGAAGAGGTCACAGCATCAAAGTTCACAGATCTGAATATAGACACTACAGTGGATTTGGTTCACCGGTCATCTAAAGTAGGCGTAGTCTGTTATTACAGCGAGTTTATCTATAATCATTTTGGTGTTTTTTTATAATTTGTTGCTTTAATATGGTAAATTTAGCAACACAATTCCTCAGAGTGAGGTCTAATATGCTGACGGTGAGCTGTGCTATGTTTTATTTTGGTCTGTGTACCCATTCATCAAACCAATGTCTTTGAAAAACAAGATGCAAAAAAAGAAAAGAAAACGTAGACATTGTCAGCATGGTTTACATTATACTGATTATATATATATACTGTATATATATACACACACTATATGTGTATATAGTATATACTGTGTATATATACTGTATATAACCCAACTTCAATCTGTATAATGTTAACTCACATCATGTTATACCATCAGATCTGTACACCGTTGAAAGTGTGTATTTACTGTAATTAAACTCATGGGCGAGACGTGCCGCCGGCGAGGCAACACTCGGGCTGTCCCTGTCTGTAATTTGAGTTTCAGGGACTGTGTGATTCTCTCTGGGTTAACGGAAGGCAGAAACGACGCAGAGACGTGCTAAAAGGGTGGCATTGCATGCTGGGATAGTTTCAGAGCAAAATGGGGTTTGCACTCACTGAAAGCCCCTGCAGCATAAATACGGCTGTCGTCTCCCGCCTGGGACGCCACTTAAGAAGGTTTGTGCCATTGTTCATTAGCACGTTTCTGTTAGCTCGCTGCTGTTTAAATGATCTTTATAAATCCCACGTGCACCTGCGAGCATCCATTTGCCTCCACCCCCAACCCTCTAGCTTTATTCTTTTTACCGTTGCCTGGAGCGGTAGCGTGTCTCCCTGGAACATTCGGCAGATTCTGTGTAGTTTGTATTTACATGTTTGCAACCCCACTTACTGTGTATTTATGTGACCTTTTAAAATTGCAATCTGGCTCTCTATCGCCATCTCTGTTCGAAACATACAATTGCAGGCTACTTTACGTACTTTTCTATATGTGTGTCAAACTTTTTCCAGTCAAATCCCACCCAATTTATGACACCCACCTCAAAGAATCTTCCACAAAGTGCAACCCTTCTGCAATAGTTCCTCGGTCACTCTGCATCTCTCAGCGGACTCGACAGAAGTTCATAATATAACCGATTTGTCATGAAGAGTAATAGTAGCATGTGTCTGAAATCTGTGCCGGAGGCATTGAGCTTCTCTCGCTCAATGTTTACCAGCTCAAATGTCATTTGTGAAGTCGGTGACGCTGTGTTTATCCCTTCAGTGTTGTGTGACGAATTACGATTCAACCCAGCTGGTGTGATCTAAACAAAATACCTTCCGTATATTTTATGTACCGTCCACATGACTCAACCATGGCAACCCTTGTGAAGCTGAAGAATACGGCCAAAAGTACTGAAACACTCACGCAGTATTTGTGTACAGTTCTTTCCACATTTTAGAAGAATAGTAAACTCAATAAAATTGCAATATAACGAAATTGTATCTAGGAATAATGCTATTATTAGTACTTTTACTGACGACTCTATTCAATTTATATATTTTTATTTATTTTAACATTAACTTTAGGCATTCAAAAGTATAATTGAGAGCTATCTTGTCTATTAGGTAGGAAAAATACAGAAACTGAAGAGAAGTTCTCAAACACTTAAACAGTCTTTAATGCTAAATTGTAAATTAAACGCGTCAAAGTATTTGTTTCAAAATGCGCATAAGTGCTTTAAAAGCCTGTTGATGAATAAGAGCGTGATTATATAATGTACCCTAGGATGGCACAACAAATGGATGCTGCGTTAATTGCGTAAAATATTTTTTATGCGTTAATCTGAAAAAAAGTATTGAATACGTTAATACGTTAACAGCCCTAATTTAAACATATTAGACACGGGCTGGTATGAGATTTTGACGGTATGATAACCTTAATAAATATCACGGTTTGGTGTTAGTGAGTGCGATGGTTTTTATGCTCTCCTTCTTTTTTATGTCTGTTGTTCAATAACAAAACTTTTATCCTTCACAAAGACACAACCATTTCACAGTTAACAGGTCTGCATTGAAGAACTAAAATCTAAGTGTGACACAACATGTTTCACACGGATAGGACCCCCGCCACGACAATGACTGTTACAACCGAAGCCCGTCTCAAGAACCTTCTCAAAGAGTCCAAACACACAGGAGTCTGAGCGATCGTTCCCGCTGAGCGGTCGGCACCCTACCGATACTGTCACCTCCACAACAATGAATACTCCACCATTAAAACACATTCACACGATGACAGCTGGAGGGGAGCAAGAATACTGTCACTATAACACCAGACTAGAGTTTGTTTATGAATTAAGAGTAATTTCTTTTTTAATAATAATTTAATAATAATTTTTATTTTAATATAACTTCTCTATTGCTACTGTATTGTCACTTTATGTAATGGTTTGCCCAACCTGATCTAATGGGATTTCGTAACTTTTTACGAGGTGGCTTACTTGTATGAGTTTGTGCGTCGCGAATTGTCCATAAACATAGAATTACGAGAAAAAGGCAGTATTGAAGGCCCACGCATTGTCACTGGAGCGAAAGCAAATCATACCAAAATGTACGAATGAGATCATACAAATTCATATGAATAAGCCAAAATTAGCCACAATGTAAAATAATTACTTATTTGCTGTGCGATTCTATTCCACCAGCGACTTTTGGACTTTCTCAAGGGACTTCTTGGTTAAGTGAAGGTTATATTAAAAAAAAAAGATAAAATATGTAAAACCTTTGGAAAATAAGTTGCATTATTATTAATAGTTATATTTAATTAATATTCTATTTTAAACCTGCGATCTGAACTTTTGCCTTTTTATCGGCGTCTCTGTTTAAAACATTGCTTTTTACAGTCCATGTGAAAATGTAACATTTTCACATTTTTAATTAAACCTCTAGCGCTATGAAAGAGCAATCTGTGAGCAATAAAATGTTGTTCTGGCTCTAGTTTTATGAAAAGATAAAATACTGCAGCAGTAAAATATTTCAAGGTTGGTGTTGGATGATAATACCACAATACTGCTGGCATGGGCATATAAAATGTTCCTTTTGCTTTTCACAAAAAAAATTACCATTTGAAAAGACGTGATCGGTCAGGAAATAAATAATAACAGAACACTTGTATTTGACTGATCTATTCCTCTTCATCTTTTAGGTATTTCCTAAGCTCTTTATCTTGTCTTCCGTTAGATTTCTAAGGTAATGTCACATCTTATCTAATACAGATACAGAAAAGCAAGATCATGCATCTATTTCAATTATTCATCCGTGCAGCAGTATTCCAGAAATTCCTCTAACATCTCATCTGAAGCAGATCCTGTGAGACATTGTTCATATACTGTCTTTAGCTCAATTATAGGTCAAATTTGAGGCTTCTGATTTCTGCGTCCCATCTAAATATCATTGCAATCTTCCCCAGAAACAGTGGAAGATTGCAAGATTTGCTTCTCAAAAAAACCTCCCGTCACTGCTCATTTTGAGAAGCAACATTCAAACAGTCTATGAGGAAGAAGAAATTAGATCTTTCTCAGTTGTTGTACAGGGGTGAACCTGGGGTGAATGTTGGACAATAACATCCCTGCTTTTATGTCTTACTCTGTAATTGCAGACTCTGTTTGTCTTTTGTTTTATATACACATGACGTGATGTTGTAAAAGCGGTCCAGACCTGATTTAAGTGATGGATGTGAGATGCACAGTTACAGTTCATTATTCTGCACTTGGAAGTTTGCCCTGCAGCATGGATTTCTGAAAGTGGTATTTTTGGATGTTTGTGCCCAGCATGCGCTTGTGTGTTTGGGTTCTCAACAGGTTTTTTTCTGAAGCTAAACAAGCAAGATTTTGTCAACTAAACAATCACAATGGTGAGCGAACGGTCCAGCTTCAGTATCAATGTTCATCACCATAAACAAGCCTAAATCAGCCTGATGCAGCATCAACCAGTGTGCTTTCCTAAAAATAATATTTACACATTTTAGTAGTGAATTTTCAGTTTTACAGTAAAGCATGTCAACCAAGAAAAGTTACACCTCAAAAAAAATTCCCCAATTGGTTCACTATTCATCTAGTGGAGCAAAGTAACGTTCTGTGAGGGCAACATTATCCAGCCTGATTCGCCATTAACCAGCATGATGCACAATATACCAACATGAACCTGCCCGATGCTGTATAAATCATCATAAACTGGCCTCATGCAGCATAAACCATCTTAAGACATCATAAGCTAACACAGACCAGCCTGATGCAGCATAAACCAGTCTCATGCAGCATAGACTAACATAATACATAAACCAGCCAGATCCAGCATAAACCAGTCTAATGCAGCATAGACTAACATAATACATAAACCAGCCAGACACAGCATAAACCAGTCTAATGCAGCATAGACTAACATAAACAAGCCTGATGGAGCATAAACCAGTCTAATGCAGCAAAGACTAACATAAACCAGCCTGATGCAGCATAAAGCAGTCTAATGCAGCCTGGACTAACATTAACCAGCCTGATGCAGCATAAACCCGTCTAATGCAGAATAGACTAACATAAACCAGCCGGATGCAGCATAAACCAGTCTCATGCAGCATAGACTTACATAAAACAAGCTGGTGCAGCATAGACTAACATAAATACATAAACCAGCCTGATGCAGCATAAACCAGTGTAATACAGAATAGACTAACATAAACCAGCTGGATGCAGTATAAACCAGTGTAATACAGAATAGACTAACATAAACCAGCCGGATGCAGTATAAACCAGTGTAATACAGAATAGACTAACATAAACCAGCCGGATGCAGCATAAACCAGTCTAATGCAGCAAAGACTAACATAAACCAATCTAGTAGAGTAAAACGTCTCGGTTACGTCTGTAACCTTCGTTCCCTGATGGTCGTACCGAGGAGCTGAGAACGCCCCGAAACACGGGCGGGCGCTTGGCGAACTGGATCGCGTAACCGAGACGGATCGTCCTCTCTAGCCACCGCGACGGGCTGGTGGACTGAAGCCAAGCGCCCAAGAACCGCGACAGAGGAACCAGAGGGACGATCTCCTTCACCGTGCCCCGGAGGGTTGGTTCGGTGGTGGACAGGGCGGTCACCTCGCACAGGGCAGGACCCCGGGGAGGTTGACGGCTCTGTTGAGTTACCTGCTTTGTGGGGCCTACGGGCGCAACGTCCAGAGGAGGTTGTAGCCGGTGGTCCGTTCCATCCCAGACACTGTCGAGCCGAGAGTGCTGTGGAGGAAAACCCAGAGAAATCGTGTCTCTTAACGAGAAAGTGGGCGCCGGGCCCTGAAAAGGACCCGGACTTGATGGGGACGCGGCAGGCAGCGTCCCTCTCCGACCTGGCGTTGGTATGGCTGGAGTCGGGCCCGATGTTGATTTCCCCGGGTTCGTCCCGTCAGGGCCGCTTAGAGGTACTCTTTGCGGGCTGCTGATGGGGAACAGATGTCCTTCTCCGCGACGGTCTGCGCCTCGGGTGGGCCGTCCTATGGGAGGGTCCTGGTACCGGAGGGGGCGTCGCAGGCGGACGGGGCTGGTGGGAAGCAGGCTGTGGCCGAGATCGTGTCAACCTACGGGTGGCCACGTCGCGGCGAGGCAATATCTGCTTTATTGCCTCAGTCTGCTTCTGTACCGCGGAGAACTGTTGTGACACGCTCTCCACGGTATCACCAAACAGCCCAGCTTGCGAAATGGGTGCGTCCAGAAGGCGGACCTTCTGTGCGTCACTCATTTGCGCAAGGTTGAGCCACAAATGCCTCTCCTGGGCCACCATGGTGGACATCGACCGACCCAAGGCACTTGCCGTGATCTTGGTCGCCCTGAGCGCTAGATCCGTGGCAGTGCGGAGCTCGCTCATGCGAGTTGGGTCGGGCTTCCCATCCCCCAGGTCCTTCAGGGCTTTGGCCTGATAGACCTGGAGAATTACATAGCGTGAAGGGCGGAAGCGGCCTGTCCAGCAGCATTGTAAGCCTTCGACACGAGTGTCGAGGAGAGCTTACAAGCGTTGGACGGGAGTCTAGGCTGACCCCTCCAGGTGGCCGCCGTCTGCGGGCACAAGTGGCCCGCGACAGCACGCTCCACCTGGAGGATGCCAACGTATCCTCTAGCCGCTCCACCCTCCAGGGAAGTGACAGCTACAGAGCTACCGATTCTAGAACGCGTCGAGAAGGGCGCGTTCCAGGACCTCGATAGCTCCTCATGCACCTCCGGGAAAAAAGGTACTGGGACGGGGCGCGGCCTTTGGTCGCGCCCCGAACCCAGAAACCAAGAATCCAGCCGCGAGCGCTTGGGTGAAGGCGGCGTACCGCACGACAGCCCAATGCTCATGGCCCCTCGGGTTAGCATGGCTGACATCTCAGCTTCGGACTCCTCTTGACCTCGACCGACCGAAGACGGGAGATCGGAGAAGTCTTCTGTATCTGATGCCAGAAGGTAGCTGTCCGATGCATAGACAGACACTTCGTCCTCATCCCTTTTACGAGCCTGCCCGCTATGGGACGGTCGACCGCCGCCCATCGGGGACGCACCAGGTGAGCGTACCGGGGCATGGGTGGTCTGCAGAGCCGGAGCTGGCAGAACAACATCCATGGGAACCCCCAGATCAGCCCCGTCTCTCACAGGTGTCGACGCCGCCGTAGCGGCGGACGCCTGGGAGGAAGACGGGGTGGTGGCGGCATTCACAAAGAACGCAGCCAACCGTGACCGCAACACCTTGATAGACATGTCCTCGCAGATAGAACATGAGGTATCAACGAAGCCAGTCTCAGCGTGTTTGACGCCCAAACACATGAGGCAGGTATCATGGCCGTCTGACTCAGGGATGAGTCTGTCGCAACCCAGGACACAGCTACGAGACATGCCCGCAGCTGTGGGAAAAGCGGCCCTAAAAAGGGCCTTTTACTCTTTTGTGATGTGGCTCTCTGCCGAAACGCCGAGGGGAAGTCCACTCTCAAGGGGGAAGGTCCGCTACTCCGCGTTGCAAATCCAGCAGTGAAGTCTCGAAGAGAAGATACCGTGAGCAATACAGCTTTCAGCATCAGGTTCCGAAGAACAAAGGGTGATGAATGACCGCCGCCATCTTCCTTTTATACCCGTATGTACGGGGCGGAGATTGGCGTGGGCGGGTCATTCGCCAATCCCCATTGGCGTTTTATTTTTATATCGGAGATGATAGGTTCTCAGAATCAAACCCCAGTCTGTCTCTCAACACAACGTCGAGAGACCGACTGAAGGGGAACCACTCTTATCCAGCATAGACTAACATAAAC
The DNA here is from genome assembly GCA_029783895.1 of Triplophysa bombifrons. Classification (NCBI taxonomy): domain Eukaryota; kingdom Metazoa; phylum Chordata; class Actinopteri; order Cypriniformes; family Nemacheilidae; genus Triplophysa; species Triplophysa bombifrons. The sequence continues at coordinate 27,196,891 of CM056452.1, forward strand.
CAGCCTGATGCAGCACTACACTTGATATCTAACTTTAAAAAAGATCCCCTATGATATATAAATACAGTTTCAATGTTTCAGTTTTGGGGATGTTTGACACACTGTCCTGATAGTCAATAAGTGATCATGTGGTGTCTGTAGATCTCAAACTGATTCATTCAGTCTCAGGGTTGCATTCGATCACCTACATTGATTACAGATCTTCACAAAATGGATGTTAAAGTTCACTCGCGGTTTGAGTGCAAGCGTTCATTCTGTCATAAAAATCATTCGTTTTACAGGAGATGTGAAGCAGTACGACTCCTAACAGTCACAAAACCTCCCGGTGTACCTCACAACTAAACAAAACACTGTGAGCATTGAGCAAAGATTCAATTTCTCTCAAATCTCAGTGACCCTGCCTCCCTAAACAAGCCCTGCCTCATTATACTCGACGTCGCCCGCTGACACGAGACTATAGACGGGACGTACCATCACAAAGTCATTCATCTTCAGTCGCACGCGGGGACAGCGAGCCCTCAGACGGCACGCAGGCCGCATCTCTCTCTAATGAGCTTTCAATTGTGTTCTCTCTCCAGCGCTTTCTCAAGCATGTTTGAGTGAATGCTGACCCACAATGCACCAGTGAGACGAGAATGGAAATCTCATCAGAGACGCAGCGTTTCGCTGTCTGAGGTCAGACGATGTTCGCTCTTACGTGCTCGGAGGCGAGACTGTCACTTCTGTGTGATGTGAGAATCACGGGTTAGAATAACACATCCACAACAACCAAAAACTAGACTTTATTTAAGAACAATGAGATCTCTTCATATCTCAGAGACAGATATGACATTAAGAGAAGAGCGAGTTAAATGTTTTCGCTAGAAAACGAAACACCTCAAATGTTTTTTTCCCATGAGAATGACTCAGATGTCACGCATACATTTCCGTTAGTTTCAGGGGAGATCTCAAAAGTGTCACAAATACTAAAACAAGATTATTGTGACTATATAATCTTCATGACTGTTTAAATGTTCAGTGTTTAAACCCTCAAATCTCTCATTTGTATAATCCACCCAAGCAATCTGACATTAAAGGGACAGTTTATCCAAAGATTCTGTCATCATTTATTCACTCTCCGGTTGTTCCAAAACGTTGTAAAATTCTTGGTTCTGTTCGTCTCAAAAGAAGATATTTTGAAGAATGTGAGAAAACCAAACTGTTTTGGGGCACCATTGAATACAATAGTAGTTTTTCTGTACTATGGAAGTCAATCGTGCCCCAAAACTGTTTGGTTACGTTCTTACAAATACCTTTCCTAGTGTTTAGCAGAACAACAAAATGTACAATTTGGAACAACTTGAGGGTGGGTAAATGATGACAGAATTGACTTCACCCCAAAATGAAAGTTCTGTCATCATTTACTCACCTTTGAGTTGGTCCAAATCTTTATCTATTAATTTATTTGTTCAGATGAACATAGAGAAAGATATTTGGAAGAATGCTTATAACCAGACAGATTGACTCCCATAGTAGGAAAAAATACTTGAACACATGTTGAACACAGAAGAAGACATTTTGAAGAATGTAGGACAGCAAACAGTTCTGGGGCACTTTTGACTACCATTGATTTTTTCCTACTATGGGAGTCAATGGGGGGCAAAATCTGTCTGGTTATAAGCATTCTTCCAAATATCGTTCTCTGTGTTCATCAGAACAAAGACATTTATACAGATTTCGAACGACTCGAAGGTGAGTAAAATAATTTTTGGGTGAAGTATCCCCAAACACAATCAAAACCGAGACTTAACTCACGAGACTGTACGAGATTAATAGGAAAAGCAAAACTAATAAACTAATAAAACAGACAGATTGTTTAGGTTGATAAAAGAGGGTAAAATGCATGTGCATGCATGTTTACAAACACGTTTCATCCTGTAAATGCTGCAATATATTCATGGGCAGCAGGTGGATATTTCTAGTACTTGTTTCGGATGTCGTTGACTCTTTGACTATGTGTTTGGGATGTGTGTGCAGGTGTTTTCTGAAGATGCGCGTGTGTGTTTAATGCAGGTATCCACACCAGAGGGGGAGACGCCTAAATTGGGTTTAGATTGCTTTAGAAGCCTTAAGGATGTGGGGGGAGTTGCCATGGAGACGTGAAAAGTTAAAGCCAGAGGAGCTGCTAATGAGCTTTAGAAACCCATCCGCACACACACGCACACATTAAATACACAAAACCCGTCAGTCTCTTTTATAACCGCATTGGGAGGATTCTTTTAGAAACATGAAAACTTTCAAACCATCACTGTAAAATACAACACCTGTCAAGAACAGGAAGTGTCTTTAATATTGTCAACATGCTTCTTTCTCTCTTTACTACGACATTAAATTATTATTGTTGGAATTGTAAAATATAATAAATAAGGGTAAAATTTCAGTATCCGCTTCATGTCTAGCAAAGTGTTTTAGTGTGGCTAAAAACCACCAGACACTTTTCTGAAGATGTGCCTGTTTTGGCAGCTCAGACCCTCTGGTTGCTACGATACGAAATATCCGCTGCAGTAATGTGTTACTATCAGATTTCTCCGATAGTTTGTTCTATAAACAAATGTTGTGGGATATTGTCTGGCACAGACACGGCCACTGGAGAACAAAAATGGGAACATCTGCATTATAAAAGCTTGATGCAGCCGGTGGGTTGATATTTGTCCCGCCCCCCTTCACTGTGATTGGACAGCTTAGTAAAAAGCGGCATTGACAAACGCAGCGTTCTACTCAAACTTGAACACACCAGCTGATGGTGTTTTTAAAAGTGTTGCACTTTCATTGTAAACAACTAAAAATGCTGATTTAAATACAATAAAAGATCAAATGCAAACTATGTTCAATGATAATCAATGAATACTTCACTGCATCTCAACTCTGTTTAAAATAAAAAATATATAGATGTAAATGTTACAAATGTTAAAACATTATTATTTGAAGACTTCAGCTAAATTTTCATGGCTAAATCGATAATAAAGATCTTCTCTTTAACACAATAATAAGCTGCAGTTTCATGCATTACTGCTTTTATTCTAAACCCACCGCTAACAATCAGAAAGCCCCCAAAGCCAGCGAACCCCGAGCGTTACTGCAACACATCCAGAGAAAAACAATTGAGCGTGTACATATTCATAAAGCATCAGTGGAGGGTTTAACTGCTGATGCTGCACTTGGCGCGATGGCACGCCAGCTCTAGTTTGTTTTGGAAGCTCTCACGGGCCTTTCAGAAAGCGCCGGGATTAAAAGTGTCGGCACAACGCCAGCGGTCCAACAGAATAATAATGTTAAAGAAACGCAGAGTGTCTACGACTGATTATTATACTCGAAGAATTAAGAAGCAGAAAATATTCAAACCCTCAAAGCGCACAGTTACCAAACATCATCTGAACTAAACTCATGTGAGGTTTGTGCACACAATGAGAAGTCACTCAAACTCTTGTGAGATGGTCCACAAACTCTGTCACTTATCCAGAGTTTTGATGATTTCTCAGTAAATCTCATAAACTTGTCAATTAGAGTTTGAGAACAGATGTCAACAACGTCTCAAACTGAGCTCAGATTTGTCAAGTCTGCAATCAAAAGTCAATTTTACTCAAGATCTCAATTTGAACTCAATCATTTCTCCTCTGATTTACCCAAATCAAGATTATTTGACCTCTACTATACATTTATTTGCCCCCTCAACCTTCATGGATTTCAACAATTACCTCATGTGCTTCGGTTTCTTTCTCCTATTCAATTTCAAGAGAAACCTCATAAGTTTAAGTTGATACTTAAATAAAAAATACTGAATATTCTCCTGTGCTATGACAGAGTTATCATTCCAATAAATAAAGAAAACAAGTTGCAGTACTTCGGACAGATCTGACCATCGCTCTTGAACTTCGCAGCAGCTTCGAGCCAACTAGCATGTCACATAAACCCAATGAAAGATCTCCAGCGAGCCATTACCCTCATAAATTCACAAGTATTGACGATGCGTACACGTTTGTGAGCTCATAAAGATCATTCATGAATTCTCATGGTCAATATTCACGCCTATTATCACAGACATAAAAGCCAGACTTTGCTGATGTGAACAATCCCATAATGCTGTTCATCCTAACCCATCGTCACATTGCTCGTGTGACCGCCTCATGTGTGCACTGTTTGTGTAAAATTTGGATTTTTGTTCTCATTTAGCAGATGGTAAATAACAATAAATATTGTAGTAAAGTAAAAAATAAATGAAGAGTTTATTTGCCAAAACAGATAACACGTAAATCATAGATAACCCAAAAATCTGGTTTTTATTGTGTTTTATTGTGTTAACAACCCAATTGCAGTTTGATTGATATTCCTTGGAATGTTCAATAAAAAACATGACTTTTGACCATTTTTATCTGTTTTTTTCCCAAAAGAACTCTTGAAATAGTATTGCACAAAACTCAATGATTTACAATTGGTATTAATATACAGTACCCAGTATCACCGTGCCAGTGAAAACAGGACAAATATTAATAAACAATTCAGCTCTTCCTTGCATTTAAGTATTTATTCATTTATTATTGTGTATGTAGTGTTTACTGTATACTATCATTATTAATTTAGCGAAGAATCTTTTACTTAATTTTATTAATGCAGTGTAGCGTCACAAAACTCCGCCCCCTCTCGGGGTGAACTGTGTGTAGTAATATCAGACGTTAAGTGTCCATGGATTCACACTTCAAATCTTCACCCGGAAACAGTAGACCAGCAGGTGCTTTGAAAAATACTCACTTCAGCATGCTATGATTTGGGATACACTAATTATATTTTCGAATACTAATTAGGATAGATAGTACGCAAATTTGGACGCATCACATGAGTTTTTCAAGATACCTTTGTATTGTGTCAGTTTAGCATTTATAATGTTTCGATCTAAACAACAGCGGTGTGTACTGTAGTGTGTAACTTCAATTGCAAACACACAGTCAACTCGAGTGTTCATTGACCGGCTTTGACCGATCCAATATGGCAAATGATTAGCATATAGCGTCTCATAAAAAAGCTGTTTGTAAGGCATCTATGTATATATTTCTATGCTTAAATCCATCAGCTAATAAGTGTTTGCTTTGTAAACAATTTTATTAATAATTCATGGGGACACACAGCAAGACTATTTCTAATAAATAACCTCAAATCAGAATTGAGCAATGAGGACTTCGTCCCATGAATGGATGATGAAACGTTTGACAGAAGACACAAGTATCTGCCAGTCAAACTCAAGAAGAAATAAGAGGGGTGGGTGTCATTAGTTGAAATGATTCAGGCTTCTGTACACGAGACACTTTTATGGACCTTCTGCAGCTAATTTACTGCGTCTCTCTTCTGCACTTCATTAAACCGTGTGTCTGCGCCCGAGCTGCATTCACCATTCTCTCCATATTACAGCAAATGGATTCCGGCATCTGGCACCAAAATTTGTCACGAGCAGCAGGGCTTTTCCTCGCACGCTGGAAATGAAAGCGGAGGTGTTCTGAGAGCGCACGAGTCCCACTGGAGACGGAAACGCATTTAAAATGCTGCACGGGTGGCAATGCATCTGTTAAACAGCTATCTGCAGCCCTGCACATCGTAAAATAGTGTCTTAACAAAACCAAATAGAGAACTACAGAAGAAATGAGGAGTGTCCGCAGTTTTCAGTTAAAGTCTATCTAAGAAGAAAGCAAAAAATCAATTACGTTACACTATTAATGACTACACAATGGGATGGTGTCTCCAAAGCAAATGACACATCATTTCACATCAACACGGGAATTAAATAATTAAAAAAATTCAACGCCGCCTCAAGGATTACAAAAATAAAGAATGATGTTAGTCAGAACCCTTGAAAGGGCTCAGCGCGCGGAACAAAGGATACAGAGTTACAGATGATGTACGAAAACACTTCGATCAGAGCTAAGCATCCGCGTTCCCCCCCGTAGACACGCATGCCCTGCGGCCCCGCGCCCGACGTGTTACGGGACCCCTGCCAGCACGCGCAAAAAATCTCAGAAATAAAACATCTGACTCATCTTCAGCTCATTTCTCACACGAGGGCAACCCCATCAGAGGAGACGCACGTACGTCTCAACACGTTGCGCTGCTATGACCTTCACATGACAGAGGCCATAATCACAGGGGTTTAGATAACAAGAAAAGAAAACATATGCAGAGCATGTGAATGAATTAAACAAAGACATTGAGTTCAGAATATATAAAAGTCACACGTAATATATTCAATTGTTGGACATGGACACAGAAGGTTTGCATAATGTGATACATCATGTGATAAATCAGTGATTATTTGCTGCGAGTGTCAAATGGAGTGAAATTGTTTTGATCTTGTGAGCGTCGCTTTACACCACTTGACCTGCAGGTGTCACTGTAGATGACCTTCACCCTATAGACCACATGCTTTGATGTACGTCAGTGAGAGTGTCACGAGACAACGTTGTTACACCTGCTGTAGAACCGGAACACACACACTCTACTCATGCACATACACACGAACAAAAAGAATTACAAAAAACATGACACACACAGTACAACAGTCTACACACGCATACAGAGAACACTGTACAGAAAACACAAAAACACACATTCTCAACAGTCCACACACACACAAGTACTCTCCACATACGCAAGGACACTACATGTACATAAAATGAACACACAACTATAGAGTTAACAAACAGAAACACTCACGTAAACCCAGAACAGTACACACAAAACGCAATCCACACATACAATACAATACAAATACAAACACAAAGAAATACATACTAGAACAAAACAGAGATTGCACAGAATACACACACAAACACACCAAACACATACACTGATATAGAAAATACGAATACACACAAAAACACTTAAACATACACAGAACAACTCCACATATCGTATAAGGCTGAAGTACAATCCGCGTGATGCAAATTTTGTCATCAGAATACTACATCGTATGCACAACGCCGGAATTTTTTTATCTCGCGAACAAAGTACGCACAGGTCACGTATTCAATTTCTTGCAATGATAGTTGAACCACCAGGTGGCAACAGTGTCCTGGGAGCTTCAATTCAGGGTAGTAGAAGAAAACCTGACCCCTGTATGCCTGGAAAGGTATTGCAATGTCGCAATGCACATGCGTCAATACCCGTGTGTACACATATGAGTCGAAAAACAGTATACTTTGCAAGGCAGTGCGTTCGGGTGTAAGCTTACGCTCGCATACACGTAAATAAAAAGAGGAATGCCACAGGCATAAGACGGAAAGAGGCATAAAAAAGGACGAGAGACTGAAGCAGAGTGAGTGAACAAGAGAGAGAGAGAGAGTCACATAACACGCAAAGAACTACACCGGATGCGACCGACAAAAGATATTAGAAATGCATTAGAACACATTATAATTTGTATAATATAATTTTGTCCACACCGGATGCAGCGTAACGTTACAAACCCATCAAGAACAAGAAGGTTGTCATGCATCCGGTGTGAGTGTGATTTATGACATTCACGCTCATAAAGTACCTCATTATTGAAAAAGTTCTTATCATCACGTCTTCCTTGCTCACATCTTCTCCACTGAAGATCACCGCTAACTACAGAAGATAGAAAGATACAAAGAAACTGTTTCCTAAAAAACCAAGATCCCGTCACCATTAACTCCACCTCATGCTAAACTTCATTCACTTCTGAATCACTACTAAATAATAAACAAGTATCCAAGCTTCCCAGCATGTGGAGATGACTGGAGATGATGGAGTGCACCAATAAAAATATGTACAAGCGCCAATGTCAAAATAATCATAATTCATAAATCATAATTTTCTTAACGCAATCATTTTATATGTCTTAAGATTTCTGTACGTGATCTCAGCTAGATTCACAAGCTAAAAACACTCACTACATGTAAAAACGAGATTTGTGTAGGCACAGGCTCCATGAATCAGATAGAAATCAACAACCCACATTCTCTCTCCCAGCCAGACGTTTGCCAAAGGTCCTGTGAGTGGATGGAGATGAAAGCACCGCCAGCATGGAAGGAGAGCCCTCTGAGACACAAACAATATGCTCATATATCTTCCTCTCTCATTCTGACAGCGTTTTGGCCACGCTGGCATGCAGAGTAACTTTAAGGACACTGGCATTCCCACTGCAGGCGAGGTTACGCTGTCACAGCTTTACCCCACAGAGCTCGGACTGAAAATATAATTCTATCCTTCTAAGCAGCACCGGTACTGCCTTTTCACACCACACCAGACGAGTTCATGTTTAGGAAATGTTCAGCAACAATATTATGATTAATAGATAAAAATTAAAACGATTAATACATGATATTTTTATTATTATTAGGCAAACAATATGTTGTGCATGTAAACAAAGCAAAAGTTGAGCTGCGTCTGAATTCGCTCACTGGTTCACTATATAAATAGTATATTAATAGTCCACTATATGGATAGGAAGTGAATGAAATTGAGAGAACGATTTCGACTGCTGACGTAATATACCCTGCGTCTGACAGTACTGTCGTGGACATTCATCATACCGCATATATAAATTACGCCTGCGTGGCTTTATAGACTATATGCAAAAACGTATATTTCCACCTTATTCGTGACGTTTATTGTAATAGTTTATAATAAAGTGACCAAAACAACTGTTTGTCACGTTTATTTACCATGACGTTTATTTACAACATTTAATAAAATGATTTAATATATTTAAAAATAAAACACTACTGTCTATAACATTCATTTAACCTGTTTATTTAAAAAAAGTAAGAAAATTACTGTCAACAAGAACAAACGTAAGGGGCGTGTCCCCCGGGGCGCATTTACTCGGCCGAAAACGCCCGCTGCAAACGCTCCTTTCTGCCAAAAGTTGAGCAGTTTTCAACTCTCGGCGCCCAGTCGAGTGCCGGCACTGATTGTGGGAAAACGCATAGCACCTGCGTTGAGCGGAAAGTAAACGTCAACTGATGGCTTTTTTTAAAAGCGCGGCATTACCGTTGAAAACAATAAAAAAAACATGCCGGCCACAGACGCTGCGTTCAGACTCCCAGGGACTGTGTTGCTGTGTTTCGCCAGTCTCTCGCTATGAGGTTGTTAGAAGGCGTTCCTAGCTTTGAGAGATGGCTGACATGAGCACCGCTGCTGTACTTCTAGTCGATCCCGAAAGTCGATCATCATTTGCATAAAGTTGAGCAAATCTCATCTTTGAGGAGTCGCTAGACACGCACACTTCCGGTTCACTATCGTTCGTTTTGCTGGATGTCGCTGGGCTACCATTGAATGAATGACATCACCTTGCTTTGTGGCTGGGTGTCGCTGGCGGTCTGAACGGGGCTTTGGTGTATAAACATACATTCGTGGCATTAACAGTCACTTCCCCTCCAGGTGATTCTAATCAGACGGTTGATTCGTGGTGTATCATGGGAAATAGTGAGGATGTACACTCAAAATCAGAGTGCATTGTGGGTAAGACGTAGAGGACGAATGTAGGGAAAGAGTTGATCTCTCATAATTCGGACAACACTACAAAATGGAGATAGGGCAAATTCGAACACAGCTTAAGTACATTTGGCAGCAAGTCAATAACTTTGAATCTCATTGGTTCTTGCATATTATTTGCACTAAGTGTAAATAGCGACAGATGCTTATTACACTTAATTAAATAGCAGTGGGTTCTGTTTACGCCAAGTGGAAAAAGCAGCATTTCTTAGTGATATGCTATTGACAATAACCAAAAATAGACATTTTCTTTGGATTTAATAGAAATAGTAGTTAGATGCTATTGGTACTTATGAATATCGGCCATGCAATGACATTCAAGGTTTTTGTCAATTTTGGATCCTGTATAACATGGCATTTTAAAAGAATAGTTTACACCAAAATTGGTGCCCGTTAACTTTCCATAGTAGGAATAAAAATGGTCAAGTCAATGGGGACCATTTTTGGGGAGAACTATTCCTTTAATATCAAACGATTGGTTTGTCCTTGAATGAAGAAAGAAAGTCATCTGGGAACGGAACGAGGTTGAATTCTCAATTTGGGGTGAACTAATCCGTTTAAAGAAAGAAAGAAACTGCGTCTTAGATCAAAACCCAATAGTGTGTTATTTTCCAGGGAAGTGGCCCTTTTAAACCCATTATTTAAAGCACATCCAAACAGGAGAAAAACATCCTTCATCTATTTGGCTGGCCATCTTGGCAGCCGACTGGCCTGTAGGTATTAATTCCTATCGATCCGCCCGTCTCTCTCAGCTAGAATAAACGCTTAATTCACATTTTGCCTTCCACTCGAAATCTTGTTTGAGCGATTGACCAAAACCGTGCCCGGTTTGGCTTCTGAGAAGGTAAACAGAATGACGGAATTAGCCTTCAGTTTCTTTTTCCTCAGACGGTGCTGAGCAAAATGGCAACATGATTTGGAAAGAATTGATAATGATTGGGTCCGCGGACATTCACGATCGAAGGCGTTTGTGTGTCTGAAAACATTCTGATTGAAATTAAACCATTTTTACGCGGATATCAAGCGTGCTGTTCCTGCTTTGGAGGAGAAGTGTGTAATTATAGTGTTTGGCAATGACGTTCCTCAAATATTCAGGTTAGAATTTGTTCTATGTATGAAATGTTTTTGCGTCTGAATATTAATCTAAAATGTACATTTTTGGGTGAAAAATGCCCATGTAAGATTTGTTAAAGGGATACTACGAAAATTCTGTCATCATTTCCAAATCTGCATAAATGTCTTTGTTCTGAGAAACAAAGAGGAAGATATTTGGAAGAATGCTTATAACCAAACAGATCTTGCCCCCCATTGACTCCCATAGTAGGAAAAAATACTTGAACACATGTTGAACAGAAAAGAAGATATTTTGAAGAATGTAGGACGGTAAACAGTTCTGGGGCACTTTTGACTACCATTGTATTTTTTCCAACTATGGGAGTTCCAACTATAACCAAGATCTGTTTGGTTATAAGCATTCTTCCAAATATCTTTCTCTGTATTCAACACTCAACTCGAGGGTGAGTAAATAATGACAGAATTTTCGTTTTTAAGTGATCATCCGAACGTGTCCGTCCACCGTACAGGTTTCCATCTGGCTTCAGCGTGTCTCATGGAGGCCGTGAGACTGATTTTGTTCCACTAAGCTGCGCAGAGTTAGGCGGGCAAATAGACAGATAATGAAACACGTGGCGGTCCTCGCCAGGCGATCGCTGATCGATGTAAGCGGAGCCGGCAGCAGATGGTATGTCTGTTTAATCACTCATGAGGAAAACCAGAGCACAACGTCACGCTAGACCTGCTCGAATCCCTCAAGAACCACATCAACACCAACCCGGTCTAACTCACCACGACAGTACCAAAGTAGGTGTTTTAAAGCAGTACATCAATCTGGAAATGACTCAAATAAAAAGGATGCTCTGGGTGGTTGTACGGCCTCTTCTATCTAGTTTAATGTTGTGTCTATCACAAAGCATGCATGTGCATATTTGTTTCTGAAATTCGGTGTACGAACGTTTTTTACGAGCAAATCACGATTCACCAAAAACATTCATAGTTAAAGTTATTCAAAAAATGTAAGAACAACTTCCAGCTCCAGGAGTGCCATCAGAGCAGAAGGTGGTACTGAAGCCTCCGGGTGAGACTATACATCTATTCTGTCATAGTCACCTAACCCACATTCAATTCATTAGCCAGAGAAAAATCTGGTGACCGCTGTGGGGCCCGAGCGCTCGTAAATCACGCTGCATGTACAGGGCCTAGTTTTAATACCTCTGCTGTGACACGGAGAACCAATGCGGCTCTCTGTGACATTTTCCTGCTATGGGCATTATGTGTCAACTGATTTAAACAGTAAAGGGCCACTGTTTCTTTATTAACACGCTTGTGTACATAACTGCAAATATTATAAACAATGAGTGTGTAAGACAACAATGTTAAACTGTAAGTGAAGTGTCGAACAAACACCTGAAATTCATTAGAATACGGTTCTCAATTTTTACACACCTAGTCATACACACTATAACCATACAATAAACCGAAAGCTTTCTGCATTTTTACAATAAAAATATATATTTAATTTTTATAGTGTATTAAGAAATGAGAACACCCCAAAAAGGAGGTTTTAAGTAATGGTGGGACACAGTCATTGTTTTGAAGTCACAGGACTCGAGTCTTTGCATCCAATTCAATTTTATTTGAATTGTTCCGAAGCAGGTTTACAGGAGCAAATAAGAAAAACAGAAAAACACAGAAAAGGTAAAAGACAGCACAGTGCAAGGTGTTTACAGAACAAGCAAATTCATTCTATTAAAAAAGATCTAATAAGTCTCGTTCAAGTCTCAATTCAATTCCTGAGTCAAACAGCAAAGTCCCAAGTCGAGTGCTGAGCTTTAAGTAAGGGATAATATACAGGCAGCCGGCTGTTATCCTAGAAATAAGCCCCGACAGCTTGATCAGTATCATACAGATGGGGATTATTTCGTGATAACAGCCGGCTGCTTGTACATTATCCCGCTTATTACACGACTACTTACCACATTAGAAAAAAAATGGAAATGAATTGTAAAATTATTTTTTAGATCATTTTGGTACATGTTTTGGCCAGCGTTGAGTTATCATAACTCCAAATTGAGCTGATATAACTTTAAAAGTAAGTCGTGATTACCTACCTTATTTGGATGTGTTCAAGTAATGTAAAAAAACTAAACTTGGCTTATAAAGCCAAACTTTCCCACAATCACATAGATACCATTGAAAAATTGTAAAATTGTAAATCAACAATTGTAAAAGAAAATGTTGTTTCAACTTAAAAAAGTAAGTGTATGTTGTGCCTTAAAATTTTTGGTTTTGTGAACTTGAAATGTGAAGTCGTCTTAACTAAGAATAAAGTTGACATTTCACATTATAATCGTCAGCATTACACACTCCTGTGCTATTACAGATTCCTCCACCGACACGCATGAAACTCAATGTGTTTGATAACACAGCACGTCCCAAAAACCAGTCCGAAGAATTAACAATTTACAGACGCCTTTTCATCATTTCATTGATGCAACTTGTCATCCAATCTGTGGGACACCCGGCAACATTTGTCAGCTTCAGCCGAACAAATAGTGTGTAAGATAAACTCATGCCCGGTTTAGACTTCAACACAGTAAATGATCCAAAAAAGCACCATATTTAGAAACCAAACAGTTTGCTTGGAAGAAGAATGATCTGTCAGTCTGTGATTTTGATGCCTCAATATGAAGCTATGGACGTGTGCATTATTAGATTTGGCCAGAAAAACGTTAAAGTAAATCCATCACATATGCACGTCCTATTGTGATATTTTTAATGAAGAAACTACAATGCCAGAGTACTTTGGCAGCTGCCAGCTTGTCTTGGCATTAGCTGAGCAGACCGACTCTGCTCCACAATGCATGCTGGGTATCTACTCCCAATACGGTACGTTTACTGGATCACTACGAACCAAATATTTACTCTTCATCGTGTATAAAATAACATGAGCCGTGTTCCAAAATCTACTGAGCTGACAAACTAGACAACATTTTAGGGATAACACTAACAGCATGTGCTAAAATGACTGCGTTGCCTCACAATAGTAACTTTTAAAATGACAAGGAGAATTAAGAAAATGTTGATATAAATCCATTCATATTGATTCACAATGTCATATTTTATTTTGATTGTGTTTTCTTATTTAAATTGATTGTAAATACATTAAAGTTCACCGTCACTTCAAAGCTGTATGACTTCCGCAGAACACAAAAGAAGATATTTTGAAAAATGTTGTTAACCGGCCCCCATTCACTTGCATTGGTTTTGTGTCCCTACAATAGAAATGAATGGGTGCAAGCGCTGTTCGGTTACCAACTTTCTAAAGAAAAGAAAGAAAGTCATACAGGTTTGAAATTACAAGAGGGCGAGTAAATGATGACCGCTTTTTTTGGTTCAATTGGGAACTTAAAGTTCTGTTCACACACGTCGCCTGTTTACCGGCCTTTCCATGTCCTCCGGTGTACCACAGGCTCGGCGCTGTGCATATATTTCGCGTCCGCTGGTTATCCGTGGACATTTCTGCTGGCCTGCGGCACAGAGTGAAGACCTGTCACGGCTCGGCGCTTCACGGGAACGGTCATTATCGCTGCCAAACCATGCGTGTCTGCAGGACTTCCTCAGGTACAGCACTGAAGTCCCATTAAAAGAGTTTGGACTCCAGTATCAGCACACTGAGGACTACAGCTAGATAGAAAACAAGGTGAAGGTCTCTACTGTATCACATCTGTCAGCTTCCCATGGGAAACCGTGCTGAGATTTGCCAAGATACAAAAGTCTAAGATGTCAATGTGACCTCAAACATTTTGCACCGATTGTTTGCAAAACTACATGATATGAGCGATCGACATATTGTTTTGCTTTACTGTCATCGTGAGAAACGAAGGAGATGCTTCTCTCTCAGGAGATTTCTCTGTTCTATTTAAAGTAAGTATCAACTTGATCTCAGATGTTTCTCTTAAAGTTGCTTAGGAAAAATAGGAGAATAAGACATTTTAGTAACACTTTACTTAAAGACTTTTATAAATTCATTATAAAGGGTTATTAAAGGGTGTGATTTAATTGTTCATAATATATTTTGTAACACATTAAATGTTGTTATAAAGAATTATAACCAGGTTAAAAAAGAAAAGTGTAAAAATGAATTGAACGTATTAACTGCATGTACAATTATTCATAAGACATTACAATGAATTATAAGGTGCATTACAACACATAAAAAGTACTTTTATAATGCGTGTAACATACATGCTTTAAGTAAAGTGTTATTGAATAAAAAAAAAAAAAAAAATATGGAAGTGTGAAATGAATGTAGATTGTAGAGGTAAAATAGTCTGGATTTGGGTCAGTTTGATCATATTGAGATCTTAAATAATATTGATTTATGGTTGCAGACTTGACAAATCTAAACTCATCGTTGACATCTCTCCTGAAACTCTAACGGAGACGTTTGTGAGATTAGTGACTCTTTTTCTCATGAGAAATATCTAAGATATGACTTCAGTACAGGTAAAAGTCATAGTTAATGGTTTATTAATAGAGAGAGTTGCCACCTATACTGAAGTGGGACCAAATTTTCATTTGCTCTCCATTTAATCTCATGAATCTCTAGATGAAACAATTGTCATTTTTCCTTTTCATGGGTTCCCATCTTTTAGACGAATACCATTATAGCGTGTGGGTTTTGACAGTTGACTCTTCTGGTCTGTTACATGCATAAATGATTTCATATTGAATGTTGGACCAGCAACAGTCATGACCCTTTCAGACTTCCATCGCCTTGATGTCTTTGATGTTTCATGCGGTAATTGTAACATCAAAAGACTCGCCAGTCTCTCTCGCTCATCAAAGCCCTCCGACATGTTACCTATGAAAACAGGATTCAGCAAGCGGTGTTGCATCATCCATCATCCGGGCGTGCGACCCTCACATTTGACTCCACGGTCCAGGAGGTTCAGCAATTAATAGAAAGCTTCATTCTGCAGCCTTCTTAAATGCCAACCCTCGATGCGAATGCTAACGCCGCTTCTGACAACAATCGAGACTTTTTTTGTCCTTTTTTACCCCAAGTTGATTTATTTCTAATCAAGCAAGCTTTCCTGAAAAAGCGTAGCTTATTAACGCTGCGCTAATCCGTATGCCCCGGCGTGAAATAAGGCTCCGTGGATCTGGGCCGAGCAAACACACAGAGCTCAATTTCCCATGTTTTGTCTCTCTGTCAGATCCTATTTGCATAAAATCCAATTTTCCCACATGGAAAGCTTAGTGCTATATAATGGACGCTCAGGGCGGATATCGTGCTGAATGAAAGCGCTGATTCCAATTGTACCATTTCAGAGAAAAAGAATTAAAATGAAGACGTCAAATTTAGATTTCAATGGCTCGCTTACGGAGAACCCGTGAAATAAACTTGTGGGTGGAAGTCTAGACCGAAGTTGAACGTTCACTTCATTCCAGTTACATCACAAAGCCCCAATTCATGTAGATGTACTACATCTCATAAAGACGTCCTTTAACTAATCCGATGAGATTCCGGCGTGCAGCGTAAGCACGCGTGAGGTGATGTTTACCGCGCGGAGGTGTTTCGGTTTATTTATCTCCCGCGAGACAGCTAATCCTCACGGAGGCTGTCCTCTCCTACGCGCTCATCTAAAATTAAAGCAAAACCTTGGCACGGAGGTCAAATCTAACGTCCCATGAGCAACAAGCGCAACATCGTCGTGCGCTGCAAACCTGAGCCGCTTCATTAGGGAAGCTGCAAAACGCAACACATGACATTTATTACGAGGTGAGGCCGACTCCAGACGTTACAGTACGAATTTAAGTATGCAAATAAATATAAAAAGAATAACCATCACACACGCTGCATCTCATGGACCAGATATACGCATTAGAGCCACGGCCTGCATTCGAAAGCAGGCGAAGTCCCGCAGGTGTAGGTAAACAACTCAAAGATAAATAAGGTGTAGACAGTTTGATCAGTGAAATTTATCAACTGGAATACTGTTTATGCGCCGCTGTCTGTCAAAAGGTCATACACAAAGTGAAGACGCCTTCAGTAAAGTCAAGACCAACAGCTCAGTTTCCAAAGTCAGCAACAGCATTTTAAAGGACTGTTCACACCAAGGATAACTTCAAATATAAAGATAAAAAATAGTCATCATTTCTCTTGGAAAAAAAATGATAGAGTGGAACAATATCGCATGGAGAGCGATTTCAACGGCTGACAAACGATACTGTCACAACATTGGTCCGTTTGTAAACTTGGCAGTTACAACATTGACAGTTGTCTACCTACACAACAGCTCGCTAGGTTTTAAAACAGATCTAAAATGAACACGGCACAAAAACTTGAACAAAAACTTCTAGGAATGAGGCTGAGAATGTTGTAATTCCCTTTTTTTGAAGTTCCATCGCAAATTGTTTTTGTCAGTCACAGCAGAGGCCATTAACACACTTCTGACATCTCAAGCCTTGAGTGTAAACAGACAGAGCCGGAGAACGTAAACCATAATATGAAGACAGCGATGGCTCCGGGAGGAGGAGAAAGTCTGGCATTGTTAAATAACACAAGAGGAGGAGACGAACATCAAAGGCTCGGAGAGCAAACTGAAGCTGAGCGCTGCTGGAGTGCAGGAGATCTGCGGAGAACAAGAGAAGAAGGGCCACGTCTTGTCAAAGCACCAGCTGTTCGATATCGTTTTCTAATTAGCACCATAAATAAATGGAGGGCAACGTTACTTCATTACGCTGGAGTTTTTCAAAATGACGTTTGTAAGTAATAAGGTAGAGAGGATTGTGGGCACTGATAGTCACAATACTGTTAGCAGCCCTTTCAATACAACGCTTCAAGTTTTAAAAGTTGTTAAGTACCTGTTAACGTTAAAGCTCCAATCCGTGACTTTTTTTGGTTAAAATTAAACAAAACTTAAAAATAAACAAGAATGATCTAAAAAGTAATAAAAAAATACCCTACTGTACAAAAAATTGAAATGAGTTGAAAACAGTAATTATATATAAACCGATGCAAGCGGTCAGATCTTTTTATAATTTCATATTTTTTTCACAGGATTTGTCATTTTGATTTCATTTGTTAAGATATGCATGTAAAGGGACCTCATCTGTAAGTTGCTCTGGATAAAAGCGTCTGCTAAATGACTATATGTAAATTTAAAGTGACCTGCAGTGTTATGTTTCAACCAGAGATGGCGATAAAGAGGCCACATTTTTGGTGGATTGTACATTTAATTTAAAGATTTAAAAATGAACGTGAAAGTAGCGGTGTGAGATTTGATTGCATTTTATTTTCTAATCTTACTTGAATGAAAGCGTTAATAATAATGCATTTACATTTACACATTTGGCAGAAGCTTTTGTCCTAAGCGACTTACATTGCATTATCCTATACATTTGTTTCTTAGTATGTACAATCCCCTGGGAACCCACGACCTTACCACCGAGCTACAGGAAAGCTACAGGTAATACTACCTTCCACTTGCTTGTGTGTCACGAAAAGGACCAAATCCCCCACAATCCACTGCAAATTTACATCCAGATCCGACTATCCAATTGATTCCTTATAGTCTCGCCCTACATTGTTGCCGTTATTGATGTAGACAGAAGTGTGTTTCTAACATCAAACAGTGATACATATGCAGGGCCGCATTAAGAGCTCACTGGGCCCCGGGGCTATGAGTTACTGCAGGGCCCCCCCACCACTTTAGGTTACCAACTACAGAGAAAGAGAGAAAAAAACTGCTTTTTTCTAAAAAATGTTGATGTTTCTGGTGATCTGGTTAGGATAAGCATGAAACACATTTTTACACATGCTGTTAGATTAACATTAACCTGTCAACATGTCTTCTTGCTAATAGCGAATATATAGGGGTGGGCGATGAGCTAAATGTTAGCCTATATCATCATACGGAGTCATTTTATCGAACAATATACTTCACAGTCAAGTTATATTAATTTTAATACGATTTTTATCATATCAAAAGTTAATGGCACTAAAATTTCATAATTATTGTGATAATTTTCAATATCACAAAAAATAATAGTAGCTTAAGAAACGGATATCAAGCTTACTGATGACAAGAATCACAAATAATAATAGAACAAAGGCACATAAGAAATCGACCTACTTGAAAAACCTTAAGCACTGAATAATATTGTATAAAGTAATCAAATATTCAATACATAGCTTTCAATATAAATTCAACATCCATTCTTATTTATTTTACTAAAGTGATTCAGTCAAGGACAGTAGATTACTTTCTTTCTGATGTTTGATTAACATTATTGACACAATGGCGACAGCAGCTTTATTAGCAGCTTCTGTCACTTTAAGACCAAGTGCGCTGTGCAAAACCGTCTCAAGTTCACCATGGTATCAAAACGAGCATTTACAAAATGAATCCTCTCCTGCTGCTTATTGTGTCTGAGCAGTTTAAAATAATTTGTATCTATACCACAGTAATTAAATACGTGTTTAAATTATAAACTTACATCATGATGATGGCGCAGCACAATTGACATATTTCTACCAGACACATTAGCACTATCGCCACTGCCAGCCCTTTAGGCGAATAGTTTGATCAAACACAAAAAGCAATATCATACATCCATCAAGTTAATAATCAAACTTAACAGTTAATTGGTGGGGTCGATGATGACGCTGTGTCTTTATCATCAGCTCCAACATCCACCACTCCGTGATCATCAGCTTTAGTAAAATAACCCGATAGTTTTGGGATTTTACTGATCAGCTCATGTTTCCTCTGCTGTTTAGTTTGTCAATTTTAAGAATAGTCTAGAATGAAGCGAAGAGTGGAGGCGATTGATTGGTTGATGCGTAGGCCATCGCCTGATAGGCCTAAGCTGAATTGTTGTATATAAAATAAATGCATTTGATTTGGTATATCAAATTCAAACGTGACGTTTCAATTCACCGTGCCCTGCTGCCCACGGGGGTTTGATTGACATGCGACCTGACCAATCATAACGCGAATGCGCAATTTTGTTAATAATATTATTGAGAATGATTCCATGATAATGCATGGAATATACGGCAAAGCGCTACTAAATAACAGGGCTAATTTGTGGGGGGCGTGGTAAGGCTTTGGCAATCAGATGGCTAGTAGTAATCAATCTGCTCCACAGCCAATCACGGGCCCCCTCCTTGCTCGGGCCCCGGGGCTTTAGCCCCGCCTAGCCCTATTGTTAATGCAGCCGTGTACATATGGACGCATGCATTAAAAAGCTCTCTTTACTCAAAGGCTTCCTATGAAACAGATCTCCGCTCTCGGCGAGGCTTTGCCGGTCTATGAAATCATTATCTGGAAATAATCTGTATTCAAGGGCTTCAGAAATATCTCGCTTTTACATCAAAGTCTCTCTGCTTTAGCCGGAGATATTTTGTAGTAAAGCATATTCATCTGTTAAAGCATGTTTTCTGCAGAGCAGGATTATAGATAAGAAGATTTGTAGTTTCTGGAGTTTTATGTGGCAAACATACGACTTTATTTATTTTTCGTAAGCAGCCAAATGAATCCAAACACTTACTGACGTTATGGAGCTCAGATGTATGTGTTCCGGTTCCTTTGAATTCAATTTCTTTCTTCTTAGCTTAATCTTTTTAATAGGTTTGGTTTTGGCAGGGTAGAATCAAATAAATTACACAGAAGCAACCATGAAAATCAGACAAGCTTGCATAAAAACAGTATTAGTGGGCGGGTCCACATTTATATGAAAACGTATGCAGACTTTTCTAAAGATGTTTAGGATATATCCATGCATTCACTGCAGAAATTACAGTTGCACAAGTTTGTACCCTTGCAAAAGAAGCATGCTCCGTGTTCATGTTATCAGTTAGCATCTAAAAACTTGACAGGTGTTAACAGACCTTAAAGACCCGAGTATAGTTAACTTTCCGTGCACACGCATCCAAGTAGCATCCAAAGCATACCCGTCTGCGAATATGTGCAGACGGACGAGCTCGACACATGCGCAGTACATCATCTAGTGGTCTCAGCCGTCTCTCCTTTTTTCTCACACATGCTCTTTTGTAAATTGGTGTGTGTGGATGACCATGGACCGACAAAAATTACATCCTGCTTTTGGTGCGCAGACAGGGATAGTCTAGGACTATATTTTGGGCTTAAAGCGAACAATGAAAATTCTGTCATCATTTGCTCACCCTGTTCAAACCTGTATGGTTTCCTTTCTTTAGCAAAACACAAAAGTTAATATTAACACTTAATAATACCCTAGTATGACTTTCTGAAAGCATGCCATCATTTATAAACCTTTTTACAACATTGCATAAACGTAAGACAACGTGCTAATCAATATCTAGAGACATTTTAATAGTAGTGAAAGGGAACAGGCAGCTGACAGCATGTCATTTCCATGTCACCATCTCACTGTTCTGTGTGAGTGAACTGACATCAAAAATAACGTTTTAGTGTTCTTTCAGATGAGCGGATACACTAATGTTTCATACCAACTCTGACGCTGGGAGTTTCTATTCTGATCGGTGCTGCGCGAAGTCACCAAATAACTCTCCATTATCATCACACTATCCAGAAACGTCTGTGTCCACCATCTTGGAAAGGTCAACATGGATGGTCGCAGGCCATACAGCATTCTGGGGGATTTGGCATGTGGACGGGTGTTTAAGACCCTGTGACAGCGGGTGTAAGATTTAGTCGACAACTAATCTATTTACACCCGTAGAAAGTGTCAGGGTTAAAACAGTGTGATATCTGTTCAACACCGACTACACAAAACACTTTAGTGTTGCTCGCAGAGAGAACGGTGTGTGTGATATTCATACTGCACTTGCGATTTCATAAATTACACACTGAACTTGCGTTTAGAAATAGAGACCGTAACGGATTTTATGTGAATAAATAAGAAGGCGTAGCGTGGTGACATTTGGGCACGTTTTATTTTTCTAATGTTAGTAATATTGCACAGCTTCTCACAGGTGGACATCAGCTACCTGAAAAATCGCAGACGAGATGTCTTTAATATTTAATAAGTAATTCTGCTAGACAACAATGAGATTACATGGAGAGTAAATGGAAACTTTGCTTGAATCAAATTTCCCTTGAGAAAAAGAGCCAGAAATCTCACCGGTGTCTCCGTCATTACAGTTTCAGAAGAGATGTCAACAATGTGTCAAACTGAGCTCAGATTTGTCAAGTCTCCAATCAAAAGTCAATATTATTGAAGATCTCAATATGAACTCAAACATTTCTCATCACATTCACCCCAAATGGTTTTACCTCTACAATCTACATTCATTACACCTCCAGCATGTGTGTTAACAATTGTCTCGTTTGTTTCAATTTTCACTTCTGATCAATTTCAGGAGAAACATTTAAGACAAAGTTGAACCTCAAATGAAACAACTGACAAATCCGTCAAATCTCGTGAGCTACGAAAGAGCAACATCACACACACAAACGCTCACGTACCTGTAATTTGGATCTATTTTCTGGATGTAAGTGCAGGTGTTTGAGTCTTGCAGCCCTGAACACTTCAAACCTCTTAACACATGAGCCAGAGCCGTTAATCCACAACTGACATGGAGGCGAGAAAACACTGCCCAACACGCTCATGGATTCAAAGCACTCAAAGACAAAGTCATTCACTGTCGATAAGGATTAATATTTGAGGTGGCAGGGGCAACATGAGCGCTGGTAATGCGTTAATGCAAAGTTCATTCAAGAGAGCATCTGATTTTAGTCTTTAAACACCTACTAATGGACTTTGTTTAACAGAGTTTGTGGGATCTTTATCGTTTAACACGTAGCATCATGTCAAGTGACGCACAGGTGCAGGTGTGCGTGTACCGGCTCATCCAATGAGATTTTAGCGCCAGTTGTATAAGAGGCATCAGAAGTGCGTCTCCAGTGTTTGGATGCTGATTGGCTTTGAGTCGCTCGGGCACATCAATCCCGTGACATGTGCCATCTCTCATCAGCAGGCCGCTAATTGCATGACGTGCAGCCTGTCGCAACAGCACTCCATTACAACTGCCAATTACGAGGGTTAGCGAGCGGGTGTCGACTACCAGCTGCGGCGACCCCGCGCTTGTTGTCAGTAGGAGGCGACGATTGACCCGCCGTAGCGGAACCTGTTATTACTTGAGTCCTGTTGACTAGCAAAATTTTTGCTGTGTGAAATACATTATGGTGCCTTTGTAGGACTATCATTTTGCTGTTAGCATTCTTTCTATGTCAATTAAACGACGACCTACTGTACATATTGAGCAAATAAAATGCATCATTAAAATCCAATTAAATTGTCATTTTGTTTTGCTCTGAACTCTAAATGTAAATCTTTAATGCATTTGATCAAATGTAATATTTAATAGTTAGATTTCAAAAAATGTCCCGAGGTAGCTCCGATGTGATGGAATTCTCAATTGTGTTTCAACAACTTAATCTCAGATGTTTCTTATGAAGTAGATGTAAAAGAATCAGAAATTTGGGAAGATTTTATGGGAAATGTTTGAGTTCATATTGAGATCTTCAATAATATTACCTTTTGATTGCAGACTTGACAAATCTGAGCTCAGTTTGACACATTGTTGACATCTCTTCTGAAACACAAATGGACACATTTCCCTTTGGTCTCCATTTAATCTCACGGAGAAAACTGTAGATGGGATAATCTGTGGTCCATAGTTACAGCAATGCTACACAAAAATGATCGAGATTATGGACAAAGGGAACATTTTCCTATTTGACAGGGGGGGCCTATGCCCCAAAAATGATAAAACGCCCCCGGCACACTCTATAAATATCATGAGAATTCAGAATTTTTCTGCCTCTGCCCTTCTTTTTAAATGAACATTTTGACAGACTTCGCATTTATCTGCTAACAGGGCTGACAGTATAGAAATGCTTTAACACCTCCGTGACCTTTTTCTTTTATTTGGCGGTAAATTGAAGAAGGAAGTTGAAAGGAAACGCATCTTTGATGTCGCTCGCGTCTGCGGTAGCAGTTAATGAAGGACAAGAAAAACCTCTAAGGATGCTCCCGAGCAGATGGTCATTTCCTCGGGAAATCAGGAGTCTGTCGATCTGCCAAAACGTGATACTCCCATAAGTGACATACATACACAATCATATTTAGTAAGGACAGCAACACGGGAAGAAAAATGAACGGCAACCAAAAAGAATGAAAGATTATGATTTTTTAATCAGAAATGTCGTGACAATTCCCTTCAATAAGGTACGTTTTTCTATAAATGACGATTCAATGTGTTTATTAAAGATAACACACTGATAGCTTGTGTGGATGTGAACTGATATTTCATTTCAATTATCATTCAACTAGACATATTTCATTGACGAATCCCATTCTGATCCTCAAAATAAAGTCTTGGAAGGAGCAGAATGTAAATGTCAATGTAAAAGCTTCAGCACTGAGCAGATAACATGTTATTTCTTTAAATGTTAAAGCCGTGGTGGAGATCTCAGAACATCAGATGTTTGTTTAACAGCTAACTATGATTCGCCTGAAGACAATCACACAGCAGGTTCTTCACTTCCATCAAGAAGAAAGCGTTTCACATGTTCAAGAAACTCACATCAAGGCCAAATATGATGTGAAAATAAATCTTTTATCTTTTAATATTCTGGTGAAATTGCTTTTTTTGTTTGAATGTTGCGATAAGCGATTTCTGTTGCTTTAAAGCAGCGTGCCGTCAAGAAGTCTTATGTTAATCGTGTTGCCAAACCAAGTTGAACTCCAGATGTCCTACAAACTTGTCCGGGTGCGTTCGACAGAACGATAACAGCAAACAGCTCTATAACAAAATCCCACCAAAAATAACAAGAAATGTCTAGGTCACATTACACAGCAAAAACAAAATCAAGAAAAATACGATAATGGACTATTAAGACTTCTATTAAAACGATTATTTTTGGGGTCAAATGTGACCCAGAAATTTATATCCAAAAATCATACCACTGCAAGCCCTTTAATCTTAATGATCAATTAACGTAAACTTTATAGCTCTAAATTCTCATTAGAATTCTCAAGTTGATATCTAAAATAGACACAATTGAGAAAATCGGTAGAATTATACAAGACCATATATACAGTGGTTAACAATTTCATTAGACCACTCGTCATAATACGCAAATAACAAACTGAAACGACTAATGTCGATGTAATTCAGGTAAATATAAGTTTGAGTCGGCACATTCAACTTCTCAGAAATAAATGAAGCTTGACATTAAAACCCTTAATTTCTGTCTTTATTTCTATGAAGGACTGCAAGTTAATAACTGTAATCGGGCATCTAAATAATAAAAAATAATAAAGTATGTTACTATTTGTGATGCAGTCTGTAAAAAACAGACGAAAGTTTCAGAATCCAATTATGAGACAATAAGCATCGGAGTTTAATTTCGAGCAAAATAATGAGGTATGAGATATTTGAAGAATGTAGGAAACAGAGTTCTCGGACATCTTTGACGATCATTTAATTCTTCCTGCTATGGTAGTCAATATGCGCATTTACATGCACACGTTTTTGTTGTTCCGATTTCAATCATTCTGATGAAAAAATAGTTTAGACTGTTTACATGAGATGTTATTTAATCCAATCTGGTGTCCCGGGGTTTCAATCGAAACGATTTTGTGGAATGCGCACATGAGTATGTCCTGTTTCCAGACTGTAATCTTCTCAGAATGGAGTTCCGTTATTTCTTGTGCAACAGCGCGTCCTGTGCGTCATTACGTGCTTATGTCATTTTGATGAAGGGTTAAAAGCGATCAAGTGTTTACTTGTCCAGTCAAGCGGATTAGAAAGGTATAAATCAATGGAAACAAACCCAATTAGAGGTCTTTAAAATTGCATGGAAAGAGAGTGCAAGCTGTTACAAAAAGGCACTAAAAGCAGCAACAGCCGAGCATTTCCGTAACCTCATAGAAAATAACAAAAACAATCCAAGGTTTTTATTTAGTACAATTGCTAAACTAACAAACAAACAGACTCCACCTGACCTGGGTATTCCGCCGCACCTTGGTAGCAATGAATTCATGAAGTTTTTTACCGATAAAATCGAAATAATACGAGACAACATAGCTAAAACCAAACCTCCAAGTGTGTCGGAAGAATTAGTTTCAACCGTCACCCAAAAAGAAAAGCTAGAGTGTTTTTCTCCTATAAATCAGGAAGAATTAATTAAAGTTATTGTAACATCCAAACCGACGACATGCTTATTAGACCCCATTCCGACTACTTTATTAAAAGAGTTACTACCTGCTGTAATTGAGCCCATTTGTAACATCATCAACTCGTCAATTAATCTAGGACATGTCCCAGGGCCCTTTAAGCTGGCTGTAATTAAGCCTCTTATCAAAAAACCAAACTTGGACCCCAATGAACTTGGAAGCTATAGACCGATTTCAAATCTCCCGTACTTGTCTAAAATACTAGAAAAAGTAGTGTCAACTCAACTGTGTACCTTCCTACAAAATAATGACATGCACGAAAAGTTTCAGTCTGGCTTTAGACCGCATCACAGCACTGAAACTGCGCTCGTTAGAATTACAAATGACCTCCTTATTGCTTCAGATAAAGGTATCATCTCACTCTTAGTCCTGCTTGACCTTAGTGCTGCTTTCGATACTGTAGACCATAAAATACTACTAGATCGTTTACACAATTATATCGGTATTCAGGGACAGGCACTGCAATGGTTCAGATCTTACTTAACAGACAGATATCAATACGTCCATTTAAATGGGAAATCGTCAAATCTTACGCAAGTAAATTATGGATTACCTCAGGGATCGGTTTTAGGACCCCTGCTTTTCTCCATATACATGCTGCCCCTCGGAAACATTATTAGAAAACATGGAATTAGCTTCCACTGTTATGCAGATGATACTCAGCTATATATCTCATCAAGACCAAATGATTCATTTAAGCTATCCAAACTGGCAGAGTGCATCGAGGACATAAAACACTGGATGACTAGTAATTTCCTCCTTTTAAACTCTAGCAAAACAGAAATATTACTTATAGCACCAAAATCAAGTAAACAGAATATCTCCGATTACAGCCTGCAAATTGAAGGCTGCACTGTTACTCCAACAAATATTGTTAAAGATCTAGGCGTTATATTAGACGGCAACCTGTCATTTAAAAATCACATCTCAAATATCACAAAAATAGCCTTCTTCCACCTTAGAAATGTTGCCAAATTACGAAATAGTTTATGTGTTGCAGACGCAGAAAAGCTTATTCATGCATTTGTGACCTCACGGCTTGACTATTGTAATGCTCTACTTAGTGGTTGTCCTGTATCATCGATAAACAAACTACAGTTAGTTCAGAATGCTGCTGCCAGAGTTCTTACTAGGTCAAGAAAATACGATCACATAACCCCAGTTTTAACATCGCTTCACTGGCTACCCATTAAGTACCGTATTGATTTTAAAATTCTTTTAATTACTTACAAAGCCCTGAACGGTTTAGCACCTACTTACTTAACCGAGCTTTTATCACGTTACAACCCATCACGCTCCCTAAGATCTCAAAACTTAGGACTTTTGACAACACCTAGAATAACAAAATCCACCAAAGGGGGACGAGCTTTCTCATACGTAGCACCTAAACTCTGGAATAGCCTTCCTGATACTATTCGAGGGTCAGACACACTCTCCCAATTTAAATCTAGATTAAAGACACATCTTTTCAGCCAAGCTTTCACTTAATGCATAGTTAATGAACAGCAGCTACGCTAATTATCCTCTTTATTCTCTTTCCGCCTCTGCCTCGGGATGCCCATCCCGAGGTAGGAAGAAGTTCCACCATGTCCAGACGACCGACAGATGCCCATCCCCAATTTGAGATCACGCCAGCTACAGCTGCAGACTGACTGACCATCCCAGCTCCATCTAAGGCAATTCCACCACCAGCCAAGAGAAATATGACCATCGGACCATCCCAGCTCAGACCACTACATCCCCAACCAAGAGCAAAGACGGACTATTTGGCTTATTAATGCTGAAGTTACAACATTTGGTATTAAATGCTAAACTTAAATCAGATGTCACCAGTTTGAGTGCAGCTATGACACGTCAGAGGGGATCTGGCCCTCCCGGCTGAGCCTGGTTTCTCCCGAGGTTTTTTTCTCCATTAATTAATCATTGGAGTTTGGGTTCCTCGCCACAGCAGGGCAGTGTTGGCCTAATCACCGGGAGACTGCATTCATTCATTTATTTATTTATTTAGAAATTAGCTATTATTTATTAGTATGATCTTATCCGTTGTATGAATACCATGCACTGTGCTGTGTTTTTCTGTTTTTCCTGTTTGCCCCTGTAAAGCTGCTTTGAAACAATACACATTGTGAAAAGCGCTATATAAATAAACTTGAATTGAACTTGAATTGAATTGAATAAATCACCCCTTACAATCCCAATGAAATTTTGCTATTTTTATTCCGATAGAGGTAATTATATGGAGCATTTTTATTCGGATTGGACCGATTACAATGCTCCATGTAAACGCACCTAGTGATGTCCCGGAACTGAAAATACTAACGTTCTTACAAATATCTTTCGTTTGGGTTCATCGAAACAACGTACTTTATACAGGTATTAAATTACATGAACGTGAATAAATGATGATGGGTGAACTATCCCTTTAATATGAAAGATGTGAAGACTATACATTATTTTCACAGAATGTTCTTTACATTATGTACTGTAGAATGATTTTATAGGGATAACAAGAAATCACAAAAATTACTTCAGCTGCGTTTTAAAATAAGTCAAATTTTTTCTGCCTTCCTTGTAAAACTGCTAAAGATTAAGTAACATTACATCATAATTACATGTCATGCAGTCTGTTATGTTGCCGTGTTTGAAAGTAAGTAGCCTGCCACTTTGTAAGTCCGATGGTGAATGAATAACATAGTTATTGGCTTGTAAAAAAGGGAGTCGACTCTGAATCACGCAAACGAGAAGTGAACTAGTCTGAGTCTCTAACCGCTGCATATCTACGTCACTAGAAATAGTCCCCGCCTCCGTTTTGCTGGGACTGCCGCGTCTTATTTAAACTACCAAAGGAAGAACTTCTGAGGAAACAATGGTTACAATTTATTTTTCAAACGACACCAAAGGAGTATAACCCCAGAGTTTTAATGTGCGCGCGTCATTTCACCGAAGATTGCTTCAATAATCTTGTCACGTTCACTGCAGGATATGTTAAACGACTATACTTGAAAGAGGGGGAAACACCAACTTTATTTGGACCTGTTAGCTCCACCGAATCACAACCTGAAAGTGTGACTATTTCTTTTTGTCTTATTGTCTTAACTTCAAGAAATATTTGTGTACCTTATGTCTGTGTTTAGCTAATGCTTTTAACGCATATGTTAACATGTACCGTTATTTCTAGGGTGTATCAGTTTGTTTATCTAGCTATGAACTCTATTTAACTAATTTAAATGTTCAATCTATTATCGTCTATCTATTATCTAGTATCATCTTCGATGTTTTTTTCGTCAAACTCGGGCTCAAACTGGTAAGGTGAAATTCCTGCCATCTGTATCTATACACTGTATATAATATCCAACCACCTGTAAACCGCCATCTTGTAATGATGGTAGGCGTTCCGTTTGCGGCACATGATGAACGCGTTTGACCAATCACAAGAGACTACACCATCTGACCAATCACATGAAACTAGGTTAGAGGATAGGAGGGGATTAGACGGATGAATCGGGGAACGAATCATTTGAGAGTCAGTCAAGAAGTAAGGTACGAATAACTGTTAATAATAGTAATAATAGTGTTTTTACACCTTCTATGAATATAAACTTGTTCTTGGACACTCAAAAAACTAAAGTAGGACCTTAAAAATCATATGCTACTTACTCTTTAACTCAATATTTTAGCATTATATATTGCTGTGATTTACATGCGTACACATACTGGTGGATTAACCAAAACATAAAAATGAATAAAAGTTTTGATACTGTGAGTTTAAGGCAGCTACAGCAAACCTTTCAATGGGTGCTGGTCTAATAAATTTGTTAAGCACTGTATGAGAAAAAAAAAAATCTGAACATACACCCCCAACGCATTAATAACAACCAGTAAAATAAATTCACACGAGGTTCACAACCAGGCCCAGCTGAATAAAACCCCATTATTGTAAATCATTAAAACCGCAGCATAAGAACATCACTAACACATTTTTCTCACTCTCTAATAATATCAAGTTGCCAGCGAAGACATTTATAGCTGCACTCACACCAACAATATCAAAGCAATAACTTACCGCTAATGTTCCTATGCGGCTCAAGGCAGCGCAACAAAACGCGCGTCATCAAACTCCGTTTATCGCGCGAGCAAACATTTAGCCTCGCCAATTTACTGCAGGCTTTTCATAGCCGTCAATTACAGCATCCGCCAGGTGAGATAATGCCGGACAATTGCATGGTCATTATGCTAAATTAAATTATTCCAATCAAATGAGATCCTCGGGCTGTCTTACAATGAATAATGATGTCACCCCTGAGGGTTTGCGGGCCAGAGTCGCCATTAATGACTTGGGATTGGAATAATCAGCCATCCGCAGTTGACTTCCCTAGTGTCCGCTTGCACGGAGGACATGATTTATGGATGCTGGATTTCATTTCAGCCCGCCGCCGTGTGACTCCAGCGCAGCATCATCAACGCTGCCGGCGCGCTTCTGCTGGAGCTCCTCCACACTTAGATCAGAGTTTTAAACTTGGATTGGTGTGAAGAGTCCTTCCCTAATAGCACAAATACATCTAGGAGACGTCCAATAGACGTCTTTATTTACATCTTGCAAGACGTATTTTTTCAATCGTTTGCTCATGTGCAAAATGTCTCCTGTCAGATGTCATAAACCTGTAGACATCAACAAGACGTCTCTTAGATGTTTATAATTTAGATATAAAACTGCTCTCAGATCTTTATCAGTTTAAACAGCAGATGTTTTACAGATCTTTTGCAGACATCTTACAGACGTAAAGTACCTGCACTATCTGGGTTCGAAGTGATATAAAATAACGCTAATAACAGAAACCACACACATGCGATTGCGTTTGCAACTGCAAGAACAAACTAGTTTGAGTTAAGACGGGCAAATTTGATCCGGATTTCTGTTTACTTCATTAACAAATAATCCTTTTGTCTACAGGCATCTACACTAATTTGTTTTACGGTCGAGGGAAAAGGTGATTACAAATGTGACTATTTCATAACAAACCTAGAGCTACAAACACAAATAAGCCGGGGTAACAGGATTAATGCACCACCTTTCCAAACACGAATCTGAGTTCATCTGTGACTGCATTTTACATCGACCCACGGGATGTTTAACGGTAGATCTGTGCGTGTTACAGAAAAATCGAAAGCCTTGGTGAAGTCAGCGTCCTCTGAAGTCTGTTATTTACGGCTTGAATCAAGCGACAGAAGCGGATGAATTTTTCAGAGTGTTGTAATTTTCCTGAGAGCTTTGACCGTTTGTCTGAGAGTTGGCTGCTGTTTATGTGAATGTCGTGCTCTTCTGCTGTGAAGTCAGCTGTCATTCACAGACTCACTTAACTGTCGGGTTCGTTCTTGTTTTATTATGATCATGTGAAGCTCAGAAAATCAAAGTCTACATGAAAAGTAAAATATGAACTTTATTAGTTTTCATTCAATTCATTTGAATTATAATTTATTATTTTAAATTTACCACACTTAATAGGTAAATGGTCTGCATGCTAATAAATTATTGTAAAATAATCGTACCGTTCACAAAACCTTCATAAACCGAAAACAGCTTAATTTCGTTAATCAAACTATTATTTTTTCGTATTATTTATAATACTGTAATTTAAACTATTCATAAGCCTCTTAATTTTTAAAACCCTTACTTTCATTTCATCACTGACTGAATGTATTTTTTTTTTATTAAAATCGAAATAATCTTAATAATAATAAATATATATATTATTGTATAATAAAATTAAAAACATAACATATAATAAAATATATTTTAATATAATATATATAATAATATATTTTAATAAAATATATAATGTTATAGAATAGAATGATTAATTTTCTTATAATATATAATATATTTATTTATTGTTCTCTATAATACTGGATATATTATATCTAGTCTAAAATAATGAATGTAAATGTAATGTTTTTCACAATTTGTGTAAATCGTATAGTTTTTTAGCACCACTAAACCTGCTGTGTGCAATCCTCTGCCACGTCCGCTGTTGTTTGTTTAGCTTTTGTTTGGTTATCTTCATTGTGTTTTTCTTATATTGTACAGAGACTTGTTGTGTTGTCCCTGAAAACATGGAGTGTTGAAAAGCAAGCGTCTTCTTGTGCAGAGATAATTGTGTCATCATATCTAAACAATAGAAGAAAGCGCCGTGTCGACTGAAACGTGCCGCCGGACCGTTCCCTCATGACCGCCCGCTTTTATTTCAGTTCCCATCAGCCCTGTTAATTCTCTGTTTTAGAAGCGACGCCTCCCAGCGGCTCAGACGTCATTACAGAAATGTTGTTGAAACTAAGGAATAACACATATTGAGGTTTAGAGCCGTGCATACTGATGTTTGTATTGAGATAAAGTGTCATTAAAGGCACAATACGTAACTTTTTTGCTTCTTAGACAAGTCAGTCATTGAGCACAAATATTTGTGTTTCAAACTGTTTCTTTACCTTACACTCATTCACATTGGTGTCAAGATAAACACATAAGTAAAGTTAGCAGAGATCACAGTAGAAAGGAAAAAAATACAATTTGCAGCTTAAATTTCTTAAATGACACTTTTTAAATACTACAATCTTGCATTCTGTGTGATGTGTGGATCTGTTGTCTTAAAGAGACAGTTGAAAGTTGAAATGTCGGTCATCATTTAGACACAATCACCTTGTTCCAAATCCATGTGAGCACAAAGGGAGATTTCAGCGAATGACTCATGCGCTATACAACACAATTTAAACACATTAACTGTCCAAACAGTTCCAAAGAGACAGATCAATACTGTCATTGAACACACAGCAGATCTTCAGTACTTCACGGCTGACGCTTATGTGGTGAATAAACACAAAGACGAGTCAAGAAAATAAGCAGCGACATAATGAAAGACTGAATGACAACAGTATCTCATAAATAGATCTATGTCAAGCCATTGCTCTCATTTCTCATAACAGTTAGTTATGAGCGCTGTACATGGGACATGATCCCGTCCCGACAGAGTGAATTATGGGATTGACTTCTGTGCTAATTATGCCATTGGGTTACAGTAAAGGTCCATAATCTCCCCAATCGTCTGTGCTTACCGGACCGAAGCCGCTTTCACTGCCCCTGTTCCTCCGGGCGTCCAGAGAGACGCAGAAAACTGATTCTGTTATCATGGGGCAAAGCTTACGCGCTTATGGCAATGTCACGCAAGCTTTCAGAATCTGCCCGAGTCTTGTGCGAGAGACACTTTACTCTGGTGGTAAAAAAACTACTTTCATGTTGTTCTTTAAAAGTACAAAATCATTGTATATAAACACAACAGAATGTTTCTAAAATAGAGTTTTATTATGTGTGGCACTCCTGTATGTTTTTGCACAGGTGTGACGCTGAACTCTACAACGGACTGATGGAAGGTGTCATTGAGGAAGGCGATTGGTTTGAAACAGCTACAACAGGATCAAGGGTTGTCTGGGAAGAACACAAGCAGACGTGTCTTTGAAGAACTCACATGCCCCTCTGAAGGAGTCATGAATCTCCTGGTCTTCTTTTGAACCGCAGGCAGAAAGGCTAATTCGAGATTTTTATAAAAGGTCAGAGTTTTTCTCGGCACAACCTTCATGACATCAAACTGTGAATATCTACCTGCATAATGAGGGCAAATCATTCCTGCTCACATCAGTGCTCATGTTCACCTTGATGCAGATAAATATGAACAAAATATGAACAAAGTTTGATCTTTCTCACCTCACACATGTGATTCATCTAATACAATTCAATTATTCAACCTGCCTGATTCATTTAACACAACTGATTCATCAATAAATACATTTCATTCATCCTAAACATGAATCAGTCATGCTAATTGATGCATTTGTGTTGAATGAATCAGTTGAGATATATAATTTCATGTGTGCTAAATAATTCAGTTCACATGAAATGATGTATCTCAACTGATTCATTTAACACAAATGCATCAATTAGCATGCCTGATTCATCTAAAACAACTGAATCATTTACTGCACCTGATCCGTTAAAAACATCTGATTCACATTACACCGCTGAATCATTTAGTACACCGCTTCATCTAATGCCTGTGGTATATGCAAGTGTACGCGGACATACGAACGCACAGCCTGTATACTTCCTTCAAATCATACATGTACACACAGTGTCTGACGAATGCTTATTACAAAACATTGCAATACCTCTCCGGGCCTACAGGGGTCAGGTTTTCTTCTACTACCTTGAATCGATGCTCCCAGTACACTGTTGCCACCTGGTGGTTTAACTAATTACTGTAACAAATGGAATGCGCAACCTGTACATACTTTGTACACAAGGTAAAAAAATTCCGGTGATGCGCGCACAGTACGCGTGAACTGTTTCGATGGCGAAATTTGCGTCCTACGCACTGTACGTTGTCCCCAACATTCACATTTATTCATTTGGCAGATGCTTTTATTCAAAGCGACTTACAAGTTTGAGCGCGTATAAATATTTTGTCAACAAATACAAAGGGAACTATACTACATGCTTACCACAACTGAATCATTCAACATGCCCGATTTAGCTTACAAACCTGATTAATCAAACACAACTGATTATTTTAACACAACTGAATCATTTAACGTGCCGGTTTTTCAAATACACCTGCATAATGAAACAGCTGATTCATCTGACATACCTGATTCTTTTAACACATCTGATTCATCCAAAACAACTGAATCATTTAACATGCCTTATTCGTCTATCACACATGATTAATCAAGCTGATTCATTAAGCACATCTTATTCACCTGACACACCTGATTTATATAACAAGAACAATTATTTTAACACACCTGATTCATATATAACTAATTATTAATTTAATACGCTTGATTCATTTAACAAACCTGTTTCACCTAACACAACTGATTCTTTTAACAGACAGATTCATCAAACACATCCATGTAAAACACAGAATCATTTTTCACACCTGATTCATTAAAAAAAGCTGATTCACTAAGCACACCTGATTCATCTGACACACCAAATTATTTTATCACACCTCCTTCATGCTACACAACTGAATCCTTTAACATGCCTGATTTATCTAATAAACCTGAATAATCAAACACAGCTGACATACCTGATTCTGCTAACTCCTCTTTCCTCCAACACAACTGAATCATTTAACATGCCCGACTCATCTAACCTATCTGATTCAACCCACCAGTTCATTAGAGACGGGGGTAATTGATCGGGCGTGTCTTTGTCAGGATGGGTGATAAAAGCACTGATTCAACTAAATGCCACTTATTACTATAAAACAAAGAATCAAAAATGTTCAGACCTAATACAAAATGGAAAGAGTATATAATTAGATATATAGTTAAATAACACAACAAAAATAATTTTGGCATGACCTTTCTGAAGGTCAAAAATCTCTGTTCTCCAACGCTTTGTTGACAAAGAATCTATTTTAAGCTCTATTCAGTCTCCAATTCCGATAAATCATTTGCAGTCTGGGCTCGGATAAAGTCCACAGATACCATTGAAAAAGATAAAAAGTGACTGAATGTCCAAGAAGCAGACAGCAGATAAACGCAACAGCCAATCGCCCGTGTGCTTCACCTGGTTAAGAGGATGGTGGTTAACACAAAAGATCTCAGATCAATGTTTTTTAATTACTCGGTTGGAGTCAAACACATCGAACACTCTAGACGCTGTTGTCTTGGCAGGACATTTGCAATGGTGACCGTGTTACTTGAGGTGCGGATGTGAAGAGAAGGAATCAAAGTAGAGAAGATAAACGCACAATAGAGTCGACAATCCCGTAACAGGATTAACCACCGTGATGTCTTCAAACATCCGCCGAGGGCAACCAGAGAGCCGCCGAGGCCGGAAGAAAACACAGCAAGAAAACCCCAATCAAATAAAGGGTTGATAAACAATGTTTTTTCCTCATCTAGATTGGAGCAACTTTTGATGCGGGGTGTATTTGAGCAGTGTAATGCATTTGGAGAAGAGCCGACTGCTTTCAATGTTCAATTTGTGCCGGGACAGGCTTTGGGAATAAGAGTCAAATGAACTAATACAATGAAAAAGTGTAAAAAATGAAAAATTCTTTCATATCTGACGTGTAGCTGAAGGAAAAAGATCTCTTACCTGATGAAGTGGAAGTGTTGAGTTGATTTAAGTGGATCAGGAACAGAAGTTTGAGATGGTTGATGGTGAGAAACATCCCGTCAAGCAATGAAACATAAAAACAAATAGAAACACAGAAAAAAACAATTAGCATAAGAAACTTGATGTAATATTACATAAAAGTATCAACAAACGCACACGTCCTTACACAGACAGAAGACCTTTTCTTTTTTCTATTTCAAAATAAGAGCACTCCAGTTGAACTCTTGAGTTGATTTTATTCATGCTGTTATATTCTGAGCAAGGTTATTTTAGTTTACTGAAAATGTTTCTCTTCATCGAAATCCAATAAAACAATGAGCTAAAAATGACTGGAAAAGCTTAAACTACATGAAAAATTGAAATATTGCCGCAAAAAAAAAAAGTTTAAAGCACTAAAGTTAAAAGAATAAACAAAAAATGTAATAAAACTTCAATAAAAATGTGTTAAAAAATAAAATGAATTAGCAACAAATAAACCAATTAAAGTAATAGAATGACAAAAGCACCAGTAAAATACAAAAAAAAGCTTCTTTAAAATATGAATAAAACTAAAATCAAAACTATAATAACTATGATTCTGAGATGGTATAATTATAGATCACTTTTGAGTCTTCCTAATGTTCCTTACTTGTATAGACCACTTCATCAGGCGAGCACGCGCGTACCTGACCCCAAGTTAACTTCCGGTCTGTGTTTGGTTAGTGTCTTATAATATAACTATCGATATTTGATTTGATTTAGTTTATGTTAATAATATGTTTTTATATTTTGTTGTATATTAGTTTTATTTAATAAAAATTTGTTGATGGTTCCTGTAGTTCAGTCGCATTTAAGCAAACCGTGTGATACATTGACATCTAGTGGTTGAGCTTGGTATCGCAGTCTAAATATAAAATATTGGAGAGACAAGTTTAGTCAAGTAACAGTTCTCCTCGGTCTCTTTTGATTGTTTTCAGAAATAATCTCAAGGCACTCTATTTTTTGTGTGTATGTGTGCCGGAAGTTCAGTTGGAGACACAAAAGTGCGCATGGACAAACAAACAAACGTTTGATTTGTGTTGTTAAGATGAAACCGTCTATAACAAACAGAGATTTTACAACGGTATTACAGAAGCTGTTTACTAATAGATTGGATTTACATCTGTTTTGTTGCCTCCCTCAACTAATTCATAACTCTGTGCTGTGAGACAGACAGCTGTCCCATGCTAAACGTCTGTTCATCTGCTCGCTGTGGGGAAATGTCACCGTGACAAACCCCATCAAACATCACACTGAAATAGACCTGCCACTGCCACACAGACCTCAAAAAAAACATTTAATGCTCTCGTTTACTGTGTGTGTGTGTGTGTGTGTGTGTGTTGTCCCACAAGAAAGAAAAATCAAAGATGCGATCTCTTTAATATCTCAATTATTTCTCCCACACATGAATGAGATTAAATGGAAATCAAATGGAAACCTTTGCTTAAGTCTCTTCTGCATTTCTCAGAAATCTGAGATCTCACAAATGTCTCCATTAGAGCAATTTGTACTCAGTCTTAATTGAAGAGATGTATTTATATCTGTGCTCTCAACAACTGACTAATTGTTAGTCTGTTGTATATGAAATATATATATGTTCTCCTGAGTTTTGGGCATCACACGTGTGGCTCTCTCTCTCTCTCTCTTTCTCTCTCTGTCTCTCTCTCCGTCTCTCTAGTTCAAATCAGAGAACGTAGAGCAATGACTGAAGATTGACATTTGTATGACACAGTGGCATTTAGACGGACTGATGGACATTTGTGACATTTGTATTTTCTCCCGCTTGCCATCCAGACGGTGACAGAATAAAGAGGGAGAAAAACAAGCTTGACCTTGCATTATTTTCTATTTATTCGGGTGGTCCTCACAACACAAACAAACACCCATATGAAACATGGAAAGACAAAAATGCCCCTAAAATAATGAGAATGTAGCCAAATGAAGCATTAGTTGGCTAAACTTGCCTCTCCAATATTTTGAATTTTGATACCCAGCTCAACCTCTAGATGTCAGTGTACCGTACAGTTTCTTTAAATTCTACAAAACAACAAGATTCTACAAATTGTTTATCTAATACAACTATTATACAATAGAATAATATAAATAAGTATTAATTTAATAAAAAAAAATCAATTAAACAGTTATATTATTAGACACTAGCCAGAGCGATAAACAAACACAGAACGGAAGTTAACTGCAGTTCAGACACGTAGACTCGCTGAAACTTTCAGACATCACTCAGACAGCAAAGTGAGCGCTACGTAAACAGCAGTCAGCAGCTCTAATAAAGCCAGCTTCATCCCGTAAGATCTCTGAGATGTAATGAGACCTGCTGAGCAACAGCTCGAGGTCACCGGTGCCAGCTTTCTTTCACGTGCCTTCTGTCGTTTACCATTAGGTCACTAACCTAATGTGACACCTGTTAAGATGACATTTGTGCTGGTATGACAGGCCCGGCGTATGGCGTCTGGCGAGCGTCCACAGATTTAACAGCCAGATTCACACAGCACTAATGATTCTTACTTTAATTAAACTGATATTCAGTCTTAATCTGGCATGTAGGAAGAAAAACGCCAAATGGGATCTCTTTAATGTATCAATTGTTCCTCCTAAACAGCAATGAGAGATTATTCCTGCTTCACCGACATCTCTCCTCATAAACCCCCCCCAAAAAATCTCATGAGATCTCAATACAAGCTCGAACATTTCTCATTAAAGAATACGAGTGGAGCTAGATAGACACCATAGACATCCAAATGATGTGCCCTTGCATTCATTCAAAGTTAAGAATTCCTTTAACTAGTGAAATGTGTTTGAAAGATTTGACAAATGTGGGCCAGAGAGAGAGACAGAGATGAGAGAGAACGACATGATGGAGAAGCGCACGAGACACAGGTCAATGATCAGAGTCTCTCGTGTCTCGCGGCAATATTTCTGCTTACGGAATGACCCTGGAGATGAATAACCCCCCCATCATCTCTCAGCATGAATGTCAAGGAGACACGGGCTAAAAGTGTCCAGCCCCCCACGCCTGGCACACGGGCCAACCGCAAAGTCCCAGCGCCCAAACTGGCAAGGTCACGGACAAAAGTTTTGCAGGGGAGAGGAAAGTTTAAGACCAGAAAAGAGATATCGACATTGACTATAATAACCGAGTGAGATGTACTTTATATATAAACAAGCATCCGTGCAACAGACAGTCTCGGGTGTGTTTCCCAAAAGCAGCGTTAGGCAACTATTGTCGCAAGTACCCTCGTTCCAGCATAGTCCAACGATTCAAGCGTTTCCCGAAACAATCGTTCCAACGATCAATCGCAAGCAGCATCGCCAAGTTACGTGGTTGGAACTACAGTCTAGAGTTGTGGTTAAAAGGACATGACATGTAGACTTACATGCAGTGCATTCTATATCCATCCATCCATTTTCTACCGCTTATCCGAACTACCTCGGGTCACGGGGAGCCTGCGCCTATCTCAGGAGTTGCATTCTATATCAATCATTCGAAATATATACAAATTTAATTTAGTATGTTAAGAAATAGAAGCGCTGCTTTCTGAAAAGTGCGCTGGGTCTAGGACCCTGGGGAATCCCTGGCCGGAGTGATGAAGGAGAAAACTTGAATGAATAAGTGAATAAAACACCAGATAACAAAAATTGGATAACAGAAGTCGCTGTTATTTACAGCAAGCATATGACATTAATTCAATCTGAACACATTTATTTAGTAGACGACGCCATTTTACAAACACCTGTATTGCGTCATCAAGTAGATTCCTGAACCAATTAGGTTCAAACGATTGATCTCCGAAAGAGTTACTACGGTTAATTAATTATTAATTAAACAGCTTTTGTTTTGAGAATTTGGATTCTTCTTAATTTTTATCCTAAGATCAATCTTGAAGTTTTTTACGGGAATACATAACATTCCTAACTTTTTTCTTGACTTAGAATAAAAGAGAAAACATGGCAGTTAAGAAGAATTTTCTTCTTAAGAATGTTTTGTGAATCCGGCCCCTGGTCTCTGAAAAATATTATGGAGGATCTCAACATGACCTCAAACATTTCTCATTCATGTCTACACAAATCCAAATTTGACAATCTATCTTCATTTTAACGCCAAATGTACATATTGGTTCTTTCAATACTTTAATGGCAACAAATGATTTGTATTCGGAACATTTTGTGTAAAATTATAAAATCTCATTAGGAACTGAAGATGTGATATCATAGTTCTGGAGCTTGGGCAACAAGCATGTCTTTGATAAAAAAATGGATATCATTTATTACAGCAAACAAACACGATGAGACAATAGGTCAGCGAGTCACAAATAAGCTCATTATATATTTTTTTCTTGATAATGTAAGAGAGATAAAGATGATGAAACCAAGCGGGTCCCTGAATTAACATTTGCCAAATGCAAGCAAATACAAGCTGGCAGGGAGACTGACCAATCGCATTCTGTTGCCGATTTACATCTTCCTCTCTACATCTGTGTCTCTCCAAAATAGAAAACACATGACTTTTTTCAAGATATCCAAAAACGTATCCAACTAACTAAGCCAGATATCCATTTCTTTACAAAAGAGCGAGAGGAAAAAAGCAACGTAATACTGTCTGTGATGAAAGTAATGGAGTGTCTGAGCTTATTCTAGAAGCCAAACAGTAGAGAGCTGCCCAAACACAATAACATGATGGAGATCCTTCACATTCCCAGCAGAATTGAGTGGTTAAAAATACATCGCAAGGGCCGAATTGAGATATTTGGAGGAAACACAACACCAACAGAAAATGTGCACGACAGGAGCAATTTACCCATCTGTCACGTGTGTAATTTGCTCAGTGACAAACGCTCACAAATAGTTTGCAAGCGAACCAAAACAATCCAGAGGATTCTCCTCCTACGCTGGTAGAGGAGCTTAACGCATCCGTTTGTTTAGAGAAAGTGCTGAAGATGTAGAAGACATCCACCTACACGCAGCTTGCGAAATGAATAGAACATCTGCAGGCGATTAGATGGAGAGTCAAAGCGAAGGCGGGCGGAGGAATCGCTCTGGAGACATGTAGGGCCACGGGCCCTTTCATTACTGTTGATGAGAGCTGAACGGGGCGAAGACACAACACACTCCCTGGTGCTTCCTAGTAGGACATCACTCTTGAGATTCTTTGATACATGGTTTCAAAGAGGTCCTTGAGTGAAAACACGCATGTGCAGCGCAAGTGTTTAAGTTGCGTTGATGTCGAATTGTGTTGTAAGCAGCGGGGTGTGTGATACCTGGAGAGATCTTTCTGTTCGCACTCCCGTTCATCTCTGGTGAAACATTTCATGTGTCTAATTTTTGAGTTACGACAAAAAAAACACAGCTTCATCAAAAGAGATCGACAAAGAAGATCATTAAGGGAGAATGAAAAAGCTATGTTTTCGAGAGAAATCGATCAATATGTTTTGCTTGTTAAGCATCATGTCTCCGTGGCAACAAACTGTTCAGATGTCGTGATGTAAAGCAATGAATAAAAAAGGTAAGATGTTTTATAAATGCGTTTGGTTGTTTCACATGTGACGTGTTTTGTGTTGAACCAGAATCGTAATTTGACGTTTTCTTGCCATTAAGGAATTTTTATATTGCTATAATGATAATAGAGTCTATAGCTTTATTCCTATAAACAAATTATGTTCTTAAGAAGTCCTTAAAGGGGACGTATGACACAGCTACAACAAATATTTTAGTTTGTTTTAGATGTAATGCAATGTGTATACACGATTTTATGTCAAAAACGCTGTATTTTCCGTGCATGTTTGTTTCTCCTCTTTTCGCCTCTCTTAAACACATGGATTTTTTACAAAGCTCATCACTCTGAAAAGCGTGGTGTGCTATGATTGGCCAGTTAACAAGTGCGTAGTGATTGGTTGAATGCTGCAAGCGTGTGATGGAAATGTAACGCCTCTTTCCTAATTTGGAACATCAGATTCCAAAGCAATTGTACTGACATTTGGGCGGCCTTAGTCAAATCACACCACGAACTGACGTAGATTTGTGAGGGTGTGGTGACACGAGGCGTTTCAGGAAGGTCTCGGCGAGCATTCACCTTTAGATAGAATGCATCTTTTGTTCCCACTCTTTAATTTTTGCAATTTTACGTGTCTAATACATGTATGGGCAACTTATAACACACCAAAGACACAGAAAAACACGTATTCAGCAATATGACCCCTTTAAGATCTTACTATACTTACGAACTTACTTTAATTAATTCTAAGAACAATTTTATATTTTTTCTTAAGAACGGTTTTGTGAATCTGGCACGAGGACTCAATTTGCTCTTAATTAAATTTCTGTCTATAAAGAAACAATGAAAGAGATTTTTATTAAGAATTTTCCATGTAAAATTACAGAAATAAACCATTAATGGAACAAAAAATTATAAAATAAAATACTGAGAATTAAAAGATGGCAACACTTAACAACAGGGTTACATGAACAACTGCAACACTGAGCAAAGGTAATTTCATCCTTTATTAATACAAGAAAAAAAAATAGTTGTATTTGTTTACGGTAATGCACAAAGAATTAACATGACCAATTTTAGTGACATAAACAAACAATAACACATTTTAATAAATGCTGAAAAACTATAGCTAGTTCATGTTAACTAATACATTTACTAATGTTATATACAACTTCATACCTGAAATATTAATAAATCTAATCTGAACTAAAGTTCGTCACAATTCTGCGTTAAATTGCTGTGATTTTTTTATTTACATTTATGCATTTGGCAGACGCTTTTATCCAAGGCGCTTTTATCCAAAGTGGCATTATCATATACATTTGTTTATCAGATCAAAGTGGCGCTAATGAAGCATCTTTGAAATAAATCCACCAAAAGACCCAAGAGATCTCCCTTCTTTCTCCTCATCACCTCCGAGCATCTCTAATAGCACTAAACTTCATGAGATCAGAGAAATGAAGCCCCTGCTTATCAAAGGCCATTCAGAGACCTACTCACTCGAGATGCTGAATCTGTATCATCAGAAGGACCTGCGGTATGAATCCGGAGGAAACGGATCTATAACTTCCTGCCTAACAGAGACGAGCCTGTGATCTCAGACTGCTATATTTGTCTACAGTATGAGTTATCTGTGCAGAATAATGATAAAACTTCTTCCTACTGTAGAACGTTTTAATGAGAGTTTTAATGAGAACTGGTTTCAATGAATTACCTGGAGAGCAGATCTTAGTTTAAATCTTCTCAAACCTGCAAAAACATGTTTAACTTAATAATAATATTTCTGTAACTCATGTGTAGATCATTGTGATAGCAACACAGAGGAAACGGGTTCAATCCCAAGAAAGACAAATACTAATTAAAAAATAAAAACTTTTTCCATTCTTCTATCCTCTGAACCAGTGGTTCTCGAGCATTTTTGTTGTAAGACCCTCTTTGTGTAGGCTGCATTAAATTGCGGCCCCCAAATAAATACTTTAATCATTTAGAATTTTAACGAACGAAAAACATTTTCAGCTACACAATGCTGGAACATCAATTATTTTGATTGTTGGAATTATTTCTCTTTTGTTCGATCGTATAAAATTGATGATACATTTTTATATTTCTATAAACTGCACAAAATCTATGGCCCCCCTGGATCCATGTTGGGGCCTCCTCTAAACTTCCCGTCGGCACGTCTGAGAGGAAATCAGAGGGAAATACGGCCATTACTTCAGAGTGCTTTTATGTTCCACTTCTGTGGCTCAGCCCTGGTGAATCTGGCTTAGAGG
The DNA here is from genome assembly GCA_029783895.1 of Triplophysa bombifrons. Taxonomy (NCBI): domain Eukaryota; kingdom Metazoa; phylum Chordata; class Actinopteri; order Cypriniformes; family Nemacheilidae; genus Triplophysa; species Triplophysa bombifrons. The sequence goes on from CM056452.1 coordinate 27,240,722, forward strand.
GGCGCTGTCCTCTCATGCATGCAGTAGCCAGTTCCCCGTCCCAGAGCCTGCAGCCAGTCCTCGCTCTTATCAGCTCGCCGTTCCTCACGCCAGCAGCATCCAATCATGCAAACTGGAGAGTTTACTGCGGGAACACAAAGCGCTTCTGCTCGCATTGTCGTGTCGGCCAAACTTGTGCCGACAAACTGAACTTTCAGACATATTTTCTAACACCGGACACGGCGTGGTCTGATGGGATTGTCGCATCCAGTGTGGACAAATTTTGTCAGTTATTGTCTTTTCTGGGGTGCAGACACGGTCTAAGCAAATATCAGAAGCTAATGGAGAAAAATCCATAAATGTTGCCTCTCTATTGGCCCGGTTTGAAAAATCGCAGGTTACTTTACATGCAGGTAACTTTTACACCCGAAAGTTCAAATTATAAATCTTTATTATAAGAATACCGCTGTAAATCGTGGTGAGGTAAGAAGAACGTTTTCAACATTCAGCTTTAAGTAGCTGATGGCAGTTTGTCAAAGAACAGTTCTTCACAACATCATTAAGAAGGAGAACACATAGTCTTCAATGTGTTTTGCTGTTGTTATGTTAGTCGCCGATAGCATCAATATCTTGTCGCAGAATGTAATGTGTAAAAGAGGCATTTTTCTCGAGTAAGTTAACATTAATGATGCCGATTGAGTAGAAATGGAAAAGTTAATTGTCTCAGTTTCTCACACACAATGGAAAGAGCTCAAGGATATTGGGATGTCTGTCATAAAACTGTCGGTTCACTTACACATTTTCACAATCTCTGACCCATTTTTAGTTTCCCATAAACTAAATATGTCCAACTATGATCTACCGTCGCTTCTCAATTTTGCAGATTATCATGTTGTCGATCATGTCTACATTTAGAAATGAACCTATAGCAAAACTGACCGAGAGTGTGTACTTTGCTATTGTCGGTGTCCACAGTATATCCAGACAGCTCAAATAACGCCTAATTTTAAGTAAATGTCACACAAATGTCACATGTTACCTTTATTACGGTTACCTGTAGAAAACATCACACATCAGTAAAAAAGTCTTTACAGATTTCAGATTTTTAAAAGACAAAGGTGAGAGTTTAAAACCTTTCTATGTGAAAGATGCCTTTGTCATACTATATATAACATACTAGTGTCTGTAACATGAAAACCATTGCTAAGTAATTTCCAGTTTTTTTATAAGTATGTGAAATTATCATTTTGTTTTTTCTGTGAACTGGTGACAACATTTTCCCAAAATTGCTTATACAGATATATATATATACAACCATTAAACTGTGTATATACAGCCGCAGAAAAAAATAAGAAAACATTTTAAAAGGATCTTCAGCTTTTCTGAATATACTATTTATAGGTATGTGTTTAAGTAAAACGGTCATTTTTGTTTCATTCTGTGAACTACTAACAATATTTCTCCCAAATTTCAAATAAAATATTGTTTCTTTTTGCATTTATTAGCAGAAAATGAAAACTGGAGAAACAGGTGAAAATAACCAAAAAGATGCTCTGTATTGTTTCAAAACTCAAATACGGCAAAGGAAACAAGTTCTGATTAACTCTTTTAGCAACACAACAGTCATATGTGTATATTTATATGTATTAAGAAAAGTTATGGATTTGTATTACAGTTTTCATGTGTCTTCTCATGCTGTCAAGCGTTCACATTGCTGTTGGATGACTTTATGTCACTCCTGAGGTTTGATGTAGTTGATTTAGTCAATGATTTAAGGCGAATAAACACGCATAACTGGTGTCACAGATGAACTCAAAAGTTTCTTTCTGATGGTAAACGGAGTGTCTAAGTACATTTAAACATTTGAAAACAGACCTGCAGCCCAGCCGAGTGTACAGGACGCGATCATGAAAGAAAACCACTGTGCGTTAATTAACATTTTAATTGCTGTAATTTTCTTCTACCCCGTTTACTCATCTGTTACTCACGCAGCTGTTTTCATAGTGATAAAAGCAGCTGGAGATCCTGCCGGAATATTCCTCATTAGAAATGTAGCGCAGAGGAACGTGCACCTGTGAGACACAACCGAATTTACATGCCAAAAACATTCTCATCTACAGGAGAAGAAAAGTGCCATACTGGTTTCGTTCAGACAGACAACAAACATCAGCGTTTGTCATGTAGGACTTTGATTTGATTAGCTGAGTATACTGTAGACTAAGTGGTAAAGCAACGAATACAATCCTAAAGCCGATCCCAGCTGCTTTTTCATTGTAAAGCATTTGTTTTCTTTTTAGTGAATGATTTTTCATAGTCAGGTAAGTGCCATTTTCAGGATTGTCACATCCATACATATTACTCATAAATGAACACATGAAAATAAAAAATAATAGTAACCATTTTATGTTCTATAAAGAGGCATCCCTTCTTCATTCATTGGGTATTATTGGCACATAAAATTCTAAAATTCGCATGTTTATTTCCTTTTTTTTCATATAATTTTTTTTCATAGACTTAAATTTTTTTGATATTTAAACTCTATCAACAAGGGTTCGGTAAAATATAAACAAATTGTTCAATATAATCGTAACAAATTGATTCTCTGAGCATTTTTATGTCCCGTCCATAATGCAAAATGTCAAGTCCATAACGCTGGAATTGCCCTGATTGCAAATAATCTAAACAACTGACGACATTCAACATTTCTTTATTGTATTTCAGCTTCGACTCATTCCGTTATCCTAAAGCAGGCATTTTAGTATAGTTTTCAATCGATCTTGTTTTCATTAAGAAAAGATGTTCTGTATAAAATAAGTGAATAATGTTTTTGTTTTTTTGCAGAAGAGTTAAAACAAGAGTTAACAACCTGAGACATTGTCACGGATTTAATGGGACAACATTTGACATAATGTCAAATTAGACAAAAAATATTTTAGGAATTGGTCTAGTGGTGAAACAGATCGCAAAACATGCGCTCTCGCTCCGTCTCTAGTTTAAGCCCGTTCACGTTCTCGCTCTCTCTCCAGTATCTGGACAAGTACAGTATTAAAGCACACTCTGGCATACATCTTAACTTAAACTTCTGCATAAGCTGCAATGAAGTGTTAAGTCAAATCGCAAATGACGCGATCCACGCGTCCAACGCATCCAAACATGCACCACTTCACAATTTTGACTCGTCGCCCACTCATGATTCAGTAACGTATTTAAGAAGAAGAGAGAGATGATCACCACCTCATAACACCCGTCACATTCACAATCTGATCTTCAGAGATCCAGCTGTTTACTCAAAATGCATATTTATTTGCTGTCATTTTTAAAGTCATCATGTTAAATAATCAGTTAAACTAATCTGTTTATATCTTCAGGGCACTTTCACGCCTTTATTTTTATACAATTCTTTAACGCCTCATAAGCTCACCTATTTTTGAGCATTTTCTTGATTGCAAAAACAAGTTATTATAGTTATTTCTGAGAATATAATAACAAAACTATGATGAGCATTTACTTTAGCTGATCCGTAAAATGACCCAAAATCTGTAAAATGAGTATTGTGATTCATTGCATCACTAACTTCGTCAGATGTCATTGTGGTGCACCGTATGATATTTTAGAGTAACACAAAATATTTCACTGAAATGTAACTATGTGTTTTCCAGTTTATCATAAAAAAGTTGCCTGAAGTTCAATCATTAAACTTTATCATCATCTACAAAAAAATGGATAGATATTAGTCTTATGAAAAGTATGTGTCAGAAGAGTGTGTGCAGATGTGTAAGCGAACACACGGTTTTATGATAGACATCCAAATAGCCCTCAGTTCTTTTAAACGTGTCAGAGAAACTTTCAGTGACAATTTGGTCTTCCATTTTTACTCAATCGCCATCATTAACGTGACAGTCATCCCTCTCGCTGCACTTAGTGCCTCTTTAACACATTACTGAGACTTCACCTGCTATCATTCCCACATCTGAATCCTGTATTTCCAAGAGAAATGGAGAGGGGTCATTTGGTGATAGACAGATTGACAGGTCCCCTCCACCCGTCAGCGACAGATTGTTCCATGTCATCATCCACTACGATAGTAGGGAAATTTTTTTGTTTTTTCTTCTGTTGAACACATAATGAGATATTTTGTACATGCATGAGTAAATGGTGACAGAATTTGAATTTTTGGGTGAACTACCCCTTTAACCATGTTTTGGGGGAAAAAAGAATGTTTTTATTGTAATCGATCTGCCCGAAAAGTGCTTACTTCACTTTTACTATAATAAGACCACGGTTAATTTTTCTAAGGGTAAAGCAGAAGTTTTGTTATGTGATAACCGCCAAGCCATTTCATCACAAGAATAATACAATAACACAACACATGGTTACGGCAGTGATGTTAACAGCAGACAAACCCTTTATAACATTCACAAATTCTCTGTGATTAGACCAATGAATACAAGGCCATTTGACACAATCATCCCTCTCACGTCAGAAGAAAAAGATTGTGATTATTTCTTTGTCATTTGCATAGAGAGCGAATAAATTGAGTAAAAATGTATCAGTCGGTACAACATTTGTGCTCACAGCACTTCACTTAACAACTGCCAATTATCAAACAAGGATAATGCGTTTGCTTTCAGAAAACAAAATAAAACGGTCCGGCATGTGAAATCTCACCGATGCCGTTCTCTTTCCTACTTACTCACTCTTTTCTCACTCTTTCTCTGTTTGCAGTGAAGTCACAAGAGCTGTTATCATCTCATAACTGTGTTTGTGGATGCTCAAAGGATTACGTTCACGTTTGACATTTAACTCAGCATGGTTCCCCTTTGCAAATCTGACTTGAACATATCAAAAAATAAACTGTGGCAAGGGGGGCGTGGTTTAGCACGGTCTGCGGCAGAGGGGCGTGCCGGGAGAAAGACGGTGAGTAAGCAGATCAACGCTATAGTGAAAACACCTGCTTCTCGTTCTAGTAATTGGCGAGGAGACGCTTTTAAGGCACGCTTGAGGAGGCGAACAGGGAGAGAGAACGAGGCTGGGAAAGCACGATACTCGAGTGGAATCGGAGAGACGTTGCGTCCAGAGTATCCCCGAGCAGAAAGAATCTTCAACAGAGGAGTTGAGAAACGGACTAAGAGAACGGGTCCTTGAACCCGGAAGTATTATTGTTTTTGTTTTGAAAGAAATAAATCTTACGTGCCTTCCCAGCCACGCTGACCCCGCCTCCTTTCTTCCATCTACAACGAACTTTATTACATAAACCAAGACTGCATTTTGCTTCATGTTTCAAACTTAACTCAAAAAAAAATGAAGTTACTCCGAAAAAGTAATTAACTACAAGTTAGTAATAACATATTCAATAGTGTAAGTAGATTACTCTCTTCAAAAAGTATTTAATTACTTATTACAAATTACTTTCTATATCCTATATCAATCTTGATTAGTTAAGCGATTCAAGGATAGACATGAAACGACTCTTAATTCATTCAAATAAATAATTAATGTGAAACTACATAAAATAGTATTATTAACTGACCAAAGTATTACAAATGTGAGAATTATACATTAAAGCACAGATTTTTAAATTAGACTTTGAATTCTGATGTCAATTCCACTATTACACACATATATTACGTATAGTTTAATGACATCAGAAGTAACTGTTATTAAAGTACAGAAAAAAAATAGTAATCCCTTACTTTACATTTTCAAGCGAAACGTCATTCAATTACAGTAACTAATTATTTAGTTACTAGTTACACCCAACACTGCACGTATCTGTAAATCTATCGAGGTAACCGTTTATTCTGCGAGGTATTCTCAACCTGTGAAATTTGAATTCGAAGGTTTAGGGACATTTATATCACATCATCTTTTAAAGTGCAGAGCGATTTGGTGTTAACTATAAAAGCATGACTTTGAGAAAAAGGTGACGTTACATCATGCGTCTTACGTCTTCAGTTTATAGCCTACAATAGACGGTTTCTTTGGATGCAAGCGCCTGACGGGAAGCAAAGATATTAATACTAACAAGAATTGTCACTGCCATTAAAATGAATGAGGAGGAACGCAACGCTCAATAAGGCCGCCGTAGCAATGCTCTGCGCATGCGTTGTATCTTAAGCAACATGAAACTGTCTATAGTAATGGCCAACTACTGGTCCAGCATGCATAATAAAGTATTTTATACTTTAGAGACATGATTAGTGTATAAACCTAATCTCAATACATAGCAAATACACTTCCATTTTACAAAATATTTAAAATAATATAAAATAAACTGAACAAATTATAAAAAACATTTTAATTTCAATTGGCCTGACTTGAAAAGATTTAGATTAAAGCGCATGTAGACATAGATATTTGCGCAGATACTCGTCCTACAGTTTTAATAGAAAGCGGGTAAACTGTTTCATGTTCCAGTAGTGTATAGTACTTGAGATGAGAGGCTTATATAACAGGAGAACAATACATGACAGAACACCGTAAGTACGTGTAAGTCTATTATCTGAACTAATTAGCCTGAGGCTCAGCGTATAATACGGTTGCTTTAATCATATCAGACACAACTGATGCCTGGGATTTTATCTCTTGTGAAATATCACACCATACATGTCTGAAAACATGGCTACATGTGAAAAAACTACTACTGTAGCAGTGTAGATTCACAGATGAGATCTCGGTTATATCTCAATTATTTCTGCTACACATCAAATGGAAACTGTTTTAGTATCTTAGATATCAAGAAACAGTAAGAAATCTCACAAATGTGTTTCAGGAGAGATCTCAACAATGTCTGAGCTCAGATTTGTCAAGTCTGCAATCAAAAGTCAATATTATTGAAGATTTCAAAATCAACTCTCATCAAATTTACTCAAATACAGATTATTCTGCCCCTACAATCTACATTCATTTATCACCTCCATCCTCTTCATGCGTTTCAAGAATTGTTTCATTTGATTCCGTTTTTATTTCTACAAAGTAATTTTAGGAGAAACATCTGAGAATAAGTTGATACTTAAATGAAGCACAAGTAAGATGCAAAAAAAAAGAAAACTCTGTCAAAGTTCCTGAGCTATGAACAAGCCTCTGAGAGAAACAAATGTTCCTCTGAGGAAAAAAATCAGATTTCTATTCATTTATCAAGTTTGAAGTTAAAGGTCAAGTTGGGTGCATTGCATTGTGGGATATTGACAAATGCATTCTGCCATGTATTCTGCGCATACACATCATTTGCATACTGTGTACACTGCAGATACAGGCAATATGTTAGTAGTATGCTAATTCTCATGTTTTCAGTTTGTTTCTCTCTCTCTCTATCTCTCTCTCTCTCTCTCTCTCTCTCTCTCTCTCTCTCTCTCTCTCTCTCTCTCTCTCTCTCTCTCTCTCTCTCTCTCTCTCTCTCTCCCTCTCTCTCTCTCTCTCTCTCTCTCCCTCCCTCTCTCTCTCTCTCTCCCTCTCTCTCTCTCTCTCTCCCTCCCTATCTCTCTCTCTCTCCCTCTCTCTTTCTCTCTCTCTCTCTCTCTCTCTCTCTCCCTCCCTCTCTCTCTCTCTCTCTCTCTCTCTCTCCCTCCCTCTCTCTCTCTCTCTCTCTCTCTCTCTCTCGCGCTCTCGCTCTAGCTCTCTCTCAGGAGTAATAGTGTTTCTCTGCTTTGTTCATTAGCACAGACATGATCTTTTAAAATGGTCTTCCCCAGACATCATTAGAACAAAACAAATGCAAAAACCCCTCAAATCAAGTACCTGTTGTTTCCATATCGTACGCCATTGTGTCGCTCAGGAATCTTATTTTCAGATGTATTGTTCTGGTTGTGTAATTATACAGGAGATAATGTTCTCATACACCACGCTGCGGTCGTCTCATCTGCTTCTTATTCACGTAAAAACTGACAGTCAGCATAATAAAGACGTGAATTATCTCAAACGCGATGTATAAAATTAGTTACTTAAAGAGCGAAGTACAGCGAACAGAGGACGACGTTTACAGAACAAACAACATTAAAAGAACCTCAAACAACCTTAACAAAAGTCATCTTTCAATTTCCTGTCGTTTTATTCCAAACACGTACATAACATCATTAAACAGACTTACTGCTAAACAACCGCAAACATCAAAAAACTGGTTTGGAAAAATCTCTGTGATTCTGTTGCTCTTGCTGTGTATGTTAAGTCTCCGACAGCTCAAAGCCGCTACATAAACCTGTCAAAGATAAAGACAGAGACAAGACGCCCAAAGACAAGATGAGGAGGAAACTGTCCTTCAGGACAAACATGAACGCTTCCGTATGTCAATCTTACTGTGTTTGCCTGAAAAATAATCAAATCTCTGAGTGTATCACGACATGCGTTAAACAGAACGGTGTACATCTGTGAACAAACAATTGAAACTATTAAATAAACTGTTTGCCGTTACGTTTAACACTCCACATACGGAACACCACACAGAGTTTTAATACTCTAGATTTTCACAAAAGATTAGTTATGAGAACAGACAAGACGCGGCTGATGTTAGCAAAATGTCTCACAATCCATCCATCGGCGTGTAGCAGATGATTATTTTTACCATGCTTTCTGCGGTTTCTAATAAAGTTACCAGCTGACAAGCTAGTAAATCTGTTTTATTTAGTCGGCAGAGCCATTTCAGCTCTCGCTCAAACAGAACACATCCTCCCTCAGGACGAAGAAACAACAATAATAGTAAATAAATTGGGTCAGTGTAAAGAGAAAGTTTGCATTGCCGCTTTCAGCAATGCGTTTGAATTTATTTCGCCGTAATGAAGCCATAAAATCAGTCACTGAAAATATTCTGGGTTTCACAACTATAAACAAGGAAGTATGACAATTTGTTTGCTCTTTTTGATATGGATGTAACGATTCACACAGCTCGCGATTTATGATGCTGGTCTTTCACAATGTATTTTTACAAAATAAGTCGAGATAAATTAGAAATGAATCACTGCCCTTATTTCTCATTATTTCTCAAACGCTGCACATGTCTTTGTAAAAAAAAAAAATATTTTGTAAAAAAAAATTAAAATCGAGAAAGAAAAAATAATACAAAAGTCTCTTTAATTTGAACAAACTAAGACTTTTTCTGTGCTTTACTTCGATTTTCTGCAATTAAGAAATATCAGCATATTCACGTTTAAAGTCCATGCCAATTTTTTCATGAAATATTGCAGCGTTCATTGTAAATAGTTGATCAATGTGGGTCATTCTCTGTTTAAAATTCATGTGCCCTCGTAATCTTTAAATTCTGAAAATGCACGTCCTTCCTGTAACAGCTATCCATCTTAAATGATGTATGTTAGACAGTTTAGGCGGAGCATCTGTTAACTCCTCCCCTTTAACGGTAAGTCTGCTGCCAGTTACATTTCAAAATGTTATGGCTGCATTTATACATTCAATCAAATTGAAGAGAAAGACGGAAGCCACGCTCACTATTTTTCTCATTAGAAATTCCATTTCACGAGGAAATAGGGAAGTAAAAACGATTGCAACTTCCGGTTTACGGGGACATTGCGTTTGAAGTAAAAAAGCGCCCCTGCTGTTCAAAACATGTATTGCGAATCATTTTACATTTGAACCGACTTGAATCGTAACATATAATAATTGATGTTTAATAGGCTAACGGTTAATCACTACATCCCTACTTTTAAACAAACATTGATCAAATCTATTACATAAACTGAGACTCAAACCTCCTTTCGAAGAGCACTCACTAGCGAGTGCAGTTCAGTTCAGACTACAGTTCAGAAATCTCTTCTCAAACCTACCAAACGAACGCAAGTTTGATGTCAAAACTTTATTGTCTACATCTCGTGGATGAGGAAACAACAGAACTTCTAATGTTTTAGAATTCAATGCAAGTAATTATTTTATCATATTACTGTTACCTCCCAAGTATATACTTTATTTCTAGACTGTGTGTTTTGCGGGTACAAGCATGTGTTTGTAGATACAGGTAGACCAGTGTGTTCACAGGTGTGGCCCCAAAAAAGCCTCCCTCTCCCCAGAGATGTTCCACCTGCTCAACGCGTCCAAACCTATGAGACATCTGTGTGATTCTCGCTTCAATGGCTTCTAACTCTCTCTAACACACACACAAAGTCCATCAGGAGCCCCAGAGCAGCAGCGGTCAGCCGGTAGATGCCCTGACACCTGCCTCCGCAGATGTTCTGCATCCTTATACACTGACAGCCGCGGAGCGTGACACTTTAAAGAGCGTCTATGGATCACCAGTGGCCATCTGAGGCTTTATAAACTGTGAACACACATTACTCAGGGTGTGAGGGTGACTAAACACTCATGTAAAACCAAACTCAGATCCCTTCATGAGATGAAGCAGTAAAGCAATATACTGTAGTAAAGAAATATACTGTTGTAAAAGCAATGTACCGTAGTAAAGAAATATACCATAGTAATGGTAGCAAAGTGTGGTAGAAAAAATGTACCGAAGTAAAGCAATGCACTATAGTAAAAAATATATTGTAGTCAAGCAAGCACTGTGGTAAAAGCAAAGTACCAGGGAAAAATATACCATTGTAAAGCAATGTACTGTAGTAAAATAAACTGTAGTAAAGCAACTGCTGTGGTAAAAGGAAAGTACTGTAGTAAAAAATGTACTGTAGTAAAAAATGTACTGTAGTAAAAAATGCACTGTTGTAAAAAATAAACTGTGTTAAAAAATATACTATTGTAAAAAGTAAACTGTAGTAAAAAATAAACTGTAGTAAAAAATGCACTGTTGTAAAAAATAAACTGTATTAAAAATGCACTGTTGTAAAAAATAAACTGTATTAAAAATGCACTGTTATAAAAAATACACTACTGTAAAAAATTAACTGTTGTAAAAAATAAACTGTATTAAAAATGCACTGTTGTAAAAAATACACTACTGTAAAAAATTAACTGTTGTAAAAAATAAACTGTATTAAAAATGCACTGTTGTAAAAAATACACTATTGTAAAAAATTAACTGTTGTAAAAAATAAACTGTATTCAAAATGCACTGTTGTAAAAAATACACTATTGTAAAAAATTAACTGTTGTAAAAAATAAACTGTATTGCAAAAAAAATGCACTGTTGTAAAAAATACACTATTGTAAAAAATTAACTGTTGTAAAAAATAAACTGTATTAAAAAATGCACTGTTGTAAAAAAATATAAAAAAAATCTTTACCACAGTAAAGAAATATACTACATGTAGAAAAGCAATATACCATGGTAAAGCCATACAGTGAACTGCAGAAAAGTACTGTGGTATAAACTACACTGAGTTAAAGCAATATACTGTAGTAAATCAATAAACCATAGTAAAACAATATATTCCGGGATAGAAATAAACTCTTTACAAAATAAAGACTATGGTAAAGCAACTATTGTGTGTTTGAAAACATAATTGGAAACAAACTGCAAGGTAGAAAATTTGTGATTGATGTATTATATGGCAAATAATTATGACATTCCTGTTGATCGCAAGTATGTGTGAATATGTGTGTGACTTAATTATCTGTGCTAATGACATGCAGAACATAAAGCCCAGAACAAACAAATAAATCAACACAGTTATCATAGACGTGAAAATGGAGCGCTGCATCACAGTTAATGACAGACTATCTGCTTTAAACAAACATTACTGGAAAAGTTCACTCAAAAAGGAACATTTTCTGATTTATTCACCCTCATCTCATTCCAGACCTGTACATTCTGTATATTAATGTGACAAACTGTTAACTGCATGCTTCATGTTGACTTGCAATGCCAAGATGGACTGTAACACCACACAACCTGATTTTGTCCCCTGAATGCTGTGCGCTCCCCAGTTTTAAAGCATCGCCGCAACAGATTAAACCGTAAGTGAACCTCGATGAGACTGAACACAACAGAAGAAAAAACTCAGAAGAGGATGAAGAAAATGAGAAACAGAGCCACAGTACATTGCTTTTGTAAGAGCGTAATGACGGCGTACGGAGCGGCTGGTGCCGGCTGTATTTTCACGGCACTTGAAGTGGTTTGTTTGTGTGCGTTTCTTCTGAGAGACTATTGGAGCATCTACGAGAGGCGTAATAAAGTTGGACAGCTTTAATCATTTCACAGCACGAGCTGCACAGAATCACCCAATCTTACAGACAAACATCCTCAAGAGAGACACAGAGAGGAGGGAGAGAGAATGAGAAAAGACATTTGTGTGTCTCTCGCCCACTACAGGCACCAATAAGTGGCCCACACGGCCCTGAGATGCTGAAATCTCTTTTTAGATTGTACAAACAAAAAATCTGGATTTGTTAAGAGTTCATTTTGAGACCTTTTATCATATTAACTTTTGATAGCAGAGTTGACAAATCTAAGCTCACTTTGACACACGGTTGACATCTCTTCTCAAACTCTAATGACAGAGACTTTTGTGAGATTTCTGCAAGAGCATCAAACTGAGTTTAGATTTACCAGAATACCCAACTAACTAGGTTGATTATATTTTTCGGCAACACACACATTTAAATACACAATTAGACAAACACAAAGATGTCTTGGTTGTGCGCTGGAAAGTATTGCGAGAGCGATGTTTGGTTACGATTACACAGTTGTTTACGTCTGGAAAACAACAGATGAAATACATGCGGTCGCTGACTGCCAGAGACCACAGAGTGTTCGACTTTATTAGGTTATGAAAGCAGCATTGGGAATTAGATTACACTCGAGTCGATAATGATGATTCTGGATAAGAAAGACACCGTTGGGCATTTCAATTAAACAAAACAACAAACAGGATATGAGAAAGACATTTTTTACGGCGCTCAAAGCACTTACTTCCACATAACTTGGTGGCACTAAGGAGGTCTAATTTCCTCATGTGAACGGACCGGATGCGTCCATTCATTTGAGAGTGATTTCCAAAAGAAGCTGTTTTCTTTTATGAGCCCTGTCTGAGACTGGATCAGGACACGGTGCGGGTTAATGTAGCGTGGAGCAGCTATTGTTACTGACGCGTAAGATTGCCTCATTTCCACCCAATTAATGAGAAGATTTGCCTACTGAGCAAAGACTGAATAAAAAGGAAGAATAGGAATGTTCGGACGCTATCAAAATCAGTCTAGGTGCGTCTTAACTTCAGAAATATTGAGCAGATAGTATGAACATTACATTTTTAATACATGTCTAGCAGCGACTCGGTGAACTGCAGGTGGGCGGGGCTACTTGTGTGATTGACAAGATTGAAACCTCAACCTCCACATCAATACTTTGAAGTCTATCCCTCTAGCATGTATGGCAAGCCAAATTTACCATCGTTTAGTCAAGGATTTTTACTCCAATGTGAACCTGTGAAATTTAATATAAAAGTTTTGATTAAATTTTGCATTGCTTGAAAAAAATCCAAACCGCCGCAGGGAAACGTCATTTTCCGACATTTAAGCGCTATACGCATAAAATCCAATTGACCTGAAATACGTGATAACCCCAGATAGACCCATCTATACGCGCTATAAATGAGATCGAGCATCGTGATCAACATGTACTGCGTTAAGGCTCCTAATACAAGTCCTACGAACATTATTGCTAATTACTGGTAGAAGAATATCCGAGCCGGATCCATTATTAACTACAGCTTCACGCTCGAACGCGATCTCACATATGGGGTAAATTGAGCTATCAAAGTCTACTGCCAATAAAGCTCTTAATGAAGATATTTCAACACCTCCCCCTCATCTTCACGAATGCGCAGATCATCACATTATTACACACAACAGTACACGTCCTTATGGAGAACTCTATAACAGAAACTAATTATCCAATAGGATACTCATGCTAACACAGCTGTCGATTTCTATTAACGCTGAAGCGCAATGAAGCTCAACTCTAGAGAAGTTTGAGGGAAAGAAATTCAAATGAGCAGTCCGTGCTTACTCGTGTCCGAGCCATTTATCGACCTTGTTAATACATCGCTAGACTACCAATGGACTTAGGGACTCAGAGCTTTATGCACAAAACTTTAAATTTCGTTCCACAATATAAGATAGAAAATAGAATTAAATATTGTGCAGATAGCAAGTCAATAGACAGACACGGAGATTTGGTGGACGGATGGACGGACATCAATAGAAAAACAAAGACACAGGTGGATGGACAGACAGCACTTGACAGATGGAGAGACAGATGGATGGACACACAGAGAGACAGGTGGATGGACACACAGAGAGACAGGTGGATGGGCAGACAGCACTAGACAGACAGAGAGACAGATGGATGGACACACAGAGAGACAGGTGGATGGACAGACAGCACTAGACAGACAGAGAGACAGATGGATGGACCCACAGAGAGACAGGTGGATGGACACACAGAGAGACAGGTGGATGGGCAGACAGCACTAGACAGACAGAGAGACAGATGGATGGACACACAGAGAGACAGGTGGATGCACAGACAGCACTAGACAGACAGCGAGACAGATGGATGGACACACAGAGAGACAGGTGGATGGGCAGACAGCACTAGACAGACAGAGAGACAGATGGATGGACAGACAGAGAGACATGTGGATGGACAGACAGAGAGACAGATGGATGGACAGACAGAGAGACAGGTGCATGGACACACAGAGAGACAGGTGGATGGACAGACAGCACTAGACAGACAGAGAGACAGATGGATGGACACACAGAGAGACAGGTGGATAGACACACAGCACTAGACAGACAGAGAGACAGATGGATGGACACACAGAGAGAGGTGGATAGACACACAGCACTAGACAGACAGAGAGACAGATGGATGGACAGACAGAGAGACAGGTGCATGGACACACAGAGAGACAGGTGGATGGACAGACAGCACTAGACAGACAGAGAGACAGATGGATGGACACACAGAGAGACAGGTGGATGGACAGACAGCACTAGACAGACAGAGAGACAGATGGGTGGACACACAGAGAGACAGGTGGATGGACAGACAGCACTAGACAGACAGAGAGACAGATGGATGGACACACAGAGAGAGGTGGATAGACACACAGCACTAGACAGACAGAGAGACAGATGGATGGACAGACAGAGAGACAGGTGCATGGACACACAGAGAGACAGGTGGATGGACAGACAGCACTAGACAGACAGAGAGACAGATGGATGGACACACAGAGAGACAGATGGATGGACAGACAGAGAGACAGGTGCATGGACACACAGAGAGACAGGTGGATGGACAGACAGCACTAGACAGACAGAGAGACAGATGGATGGACAGACAGAGAGACAGATGGATGGACACACAGAGAGACAGGTGGATAGACACACAGCACTAGACAGACAGAGAGACAGATGGATGGACACACAGAGAGACAGGTGGATGGACAGACAGCACTAGACAGACAGAGAGACAGATGGATGGACACACAGAGAGAGGTGGATAGACACACAGCACTAGACAGACAGAGAGACAGATGGATGGACAGACAGAGAGACAGGTGCATGGACACACAGAGAGACAGGTGGATGGACAGACAGCACTAGACAGACAGAGAGACAGATGGATGGACACACAGAGAGACAGGTGGATAGACAGACAACACTAGACAGACAGAGAGACAGGTGGATGCACACAGAGAGAGGTGGATAGACAGACAACACTAGACAGACAGAGAGACAGGTGGATGCACACAGAGAGAGGTGGATAGACAGACAACACTAGACAGACAGAGAGACAGAGGGATGCACACAGATAGAGGTGGATAGACAGACAGCACTAGACAGACAGAGAGACAGACAGACAGACTGATGGATTGATGGGCAGACAGCACTAGACAGACAGAGGGACAGACGGATATAAATAGTAAGACAGATAGCCAGGTAGATAGACGGACGGACGGATGTGCTCAGTAGTCAGGGCTTTGTCTCCTCTGGATTCCTTCACACACAGCAGATGTTTTTCACAAACAGCACATTAGTGTTGAGATGGTCGTCATTAATGAGCTCAATCACTCAGCACGACACCACGGCTCTCACGCTGATATCCAGACAATCCCAGAGGAATCCACACAGCTGCTCCGGGATCAGCCGAGGAGATAAATACCACGAAACATGCTCCAAATACTGCAGGAGCTTTAGAAGAGCTGTTGAGCCACAAACACGCTAGAAATGACAGTCGTACACCAAGAACACATAGATCCGCTCTTTCTCACAGTCAAAAGATTTGAGCTGGTGACAGAAGCAAACTGTGACGTCAAACTCTCAAGATCATCAAATTCAAAGGCTGAACACTGCACACTCTCTCTTTAAGGGCTTGTTTTATAAGGAATTTAATCAAATCTTAATCGGGCAAATAACTTCAGATCTCTATTTTACGTACTAAGTGCATGGCGCAAGTGTACTTAAGGGCGTGTCCGAATCCACTTTTCCTAGTTTAACGATGGAAAAAATGGTCAGCGCGCCAGCCGCATGGTCTTAAAGGGTTGTCTATATTCTTTTAATGAGTAAAAGGTGTGTTTTTTTGTGAGTACGTGCAGTAAACCAATCGGAGCCTCATCTCCCATTCCCTTTAAGAGCTGTGCGCAAAATGCCTATATTATGTAATAAAACCTATAACATTAATGTTAAGAGGATGTGTTGAAAGAAAAAAACTGAATGAAAATATCAAAATGACTCTTCTGCAATGCCATGACAAAGTTTGTAAATAAAATTAAACTAAATGATGACTGTTTTAGCACAAATTTTCTCCTGACATTATAAGAGGAGCTTAAGGTGTAAAACACATGAAACAAATCCAGATAATTATGGGGTAATTTTTTGGAATTGAGATGTTTACATTATCTGAAAGCTGAATGAATAAGATTTCTAATGATGTATGAGTTGTTAGAATAAGACAATATCTGGCTGAGATACAACAGTTTAAACTCTGGATTCTGAGAGCGCAAAAAAATCCAAATACTGAGAAAATTTCCTTTGAAGTTATTAATCAGGGGCACTGTGGCAGGCCATCCATTCTCAAAAATAAAGTTTTTATATATTTAAGGTAGGAAATGTACAAAACATCATTATGGAACATGATCTTTACTTGATATCCTGGCATAAAAGAAAAATCAATAATTTTGACCCATACAATGTAATTTTGTCTTTCACTCAAAATGTTCCTGTGCTACTTAAGACTGCTTTTGTGATTTAGCGTCACATATAAGTCACAGAGATGATCTTCTGTATATGATGTCTGGAGTTTACCGCTGTGCTGACTGTATAATGTCCACATGAACAGAGAGAGAGAGAGTCTGGAGGACGAGCTGTGCATGATCACACACTATAACGGGGGCAAAGACATGATAAATCACAAAAGCTCTCGCCAAGGACAATGTGACACAAATACTGTGTGTGTGTTTCATCACTACACAATATCACAGGGGTAAATAACAAACACCCTGTCTACTCACATTACTGTAGATGTAGAACATGTCAGAGGAAGATACAGACAAATGCAAAATAAATAGATAGCTAAATAAATAAATAAACATTGGGCAAACAAACACCTGAAGCAGTTACCTAAACATAAACGCATCTCTATGCACCTCTCTCTCTCTCTCTCTCTCTCTCTCTCTGGTATCCTGCTGTGTGCATCCCTGTAGCAGCTGGCATGGCTGCGGGCGCAGTAACTCCAGCATGCAGATATACTGTGTTTAAGACTCGCTGCCTCTCGGCAACAGTCAAGAGCTGTCACTCACATTTCAGGGGCGGAGCCAACAGGAGTGATCGTGTTAAATATCAACTACAGTTATCAGTGGGTTAATATAAAAATGTGTATGATATCCCAGAGAGCAGCACTGGGGTTTGAAAGACACACAGAGACAGCAAACTTTCATTTCATCTGCCAATTAAAGATTAGGGTAGTTCACTTCAAGATAACGCCCCATAGACTTTCAATAGTCATTTTTATTCCTACAATGGAAAGTCTTTGGGGCTTATTTAAAAGAGACCTACTCCTTTAAATAAAGAAAAGGAGCTTTATGTTCATGACTAAATTGTAAATTTAAAATGTTTCTTTATATTGTGGCACTTGTGGTTTTGTTTTAGTCATCAGGTTTTACAGTGTTAGTGTCTTTGTGAATGCCGTCCTGTGAAATGCGTCCTTATATGCGGTTAACACATCTGATTCCCGACAGGATTTTGTTTTCCGGAAAACTTGTTTACGTGCTTGCTGATTTCAGCCAGTTTGTGAAATACGACTCAGATGCTGAGATGATACTGTTCGAGCAGGTGGAAATAAACCCGATGTGGAAACTTGGGACTGTAAAAAAAAGACACATTTAAAATATTTTTTTTTGTTTAGAATCCTTGGCATAATATGTAAGGCTGTGTTGTGCATGAACATCTCATATTTTAAAAATGCTTTAAAATGTGAAATATTTAATATTTATCGATGGAGAATCTGTTCTGGATCCAAAGATGTCTGAGTTGTGCATATGGGTAACTGGCATCCGTAAATGTGTCATATGGTGTGACAGCAAAGATTAAAAAAATAAATAATGAAGTTAAATCTCTCTCATGCTGTATTTGTATATGAATAATATAAAATCATATATTATTATCAGTTTGTTTTCTAAATGTTTGCTTTACACCATAAGACACATACACGGTTATATTTGTCATCTAACCATTTTCGTTTGACTCTCCTTGTCATCAATTTAAATGCAATATATTACGGCTGATCAGAATTGTGAGCTTTCCCAATAAACAGGTAGATTAAAAATAGAAATAAAAACACACAGGCTAATTATCTACAAGCACTTTGACATTCAGAGGCCAATTGTACCAAACAGGGTTAGGGATGAGTCCCTCATCTCAATATCAATACAGCTTAAACAGATTTGGAGTCTTCTCTTGTTTTAGCACATTTCGCTTCACTCCAGCATGTTGTTCTTTCTGTTCTGCTAATGATTCGTGTTTACCTCTCTTAACTTTAATGAAGACCTTTTCAGCAGCACATTTCAACCAATATAGCACATCAGTCCCGGCACCTCCTAAAATAGCCTCCGGTGCCACTCTCCAAAACATCAGACCAACAAATGATCCAGACTCTTTTTCCTTTACCATCCGAACCTGAGAGACGCAAAGTGAGAATAGAAAGGCGTTTACAAGTTAGACAAGTTCACTTCAGTCACCGCTCATCTTCTCTGTGATCTCATCCGGCTGACGCTTTCTAAACATCACCGCTGCATACCTTAGACGTTCAGAGTCACTTGCAAAACTCGTACACAGCATCCAAAATGAAAACTCGAACACGTCCAACACACTTATTTTGGTTTGAGCCTGTGCTTATTAGGGCTGTGCACATAATATCCTAATCGAATTTCAATTTTGGCTTCAAACAATTATTAAAACAAAATAATCTAGTTAAAACATTCATTGTCCCGCATTCCGTTTCGCCAAGATTGTCTTATTTATTTTTATAATTTTATATTATATATTATTATTACAAACTAAATGTATACCAATTTATTTTATTGATCTTTTTTTATGTTATTATTTTGAATTCAGTGATAAATTGACTTTTTTATTAAATTAATTTATTATTATTTGTAATGTTTTTTTATAAATGTTTTTTTATCTATCTATTCATCAATGAGTAATCGTGTAAAATATTCTTGATCTAAACATTGGGCAAGATATTGGTGATTATATAGCCCTAACGCATGACTGTAAAAATGTGTTTTTGCATACAGCACAGAGGCGCAGACGTTGGTTAATGTGTGTGGAGTTGAATTATCTCATGGCCACTTCATTAACAAGTGATTTTTTAATGCTTAAACGCTTTCCACTCGGAGAAACCTCAGAGAATTAATGAAGGTCACAGACATTTGTTCACAGTCCGTCTGTTGGACACGTCGGCTTTCTGTACTGAATAATAAAACCAGACAAGAATAACAGACATCGACCATTAAAATCAACAGGCAACAATGTCCATCTGACACAACAGTGTACACAGACTGACTAATAAACAATACATGTACATCCACTCAAGAGAGAAACTGGCAGATGTCCAACAAATGTTTTTATTTTGCTCACAAGAATAATCATGTTGTATGGATTATGCATAAAAACGACTCAAAGCTTGACTAGATTCTGCTTGCACGAGTGCAGCGTGAGAAACAGGATGAATGCATGTGCAAAGCGAGTTTAAAATGAGGAAAGATGGAGACAGTTTGGCAGCAGTCCACGCAGAAGAAGCAGCGAGTCGTCCTGTAGACAAGCTCTGAGCCCGAGGAACCTCTCAAAGGTCTGTCATCATCTCATACCGCCGCCGCGACACACCATCTGCCTCCGCGAGTTACCCACAATGCCCTGTGTTTCATTTCTCCCTCTTCACTACTGCACCCGTTTTTACTCTGTCGGGAAACGTTCACAGATATAATTACATCAAACTGTTAAACTTTCAATATGATGAACCGGTAGACTTTTGTAGCTGCCAAAAAGCAGGTCGGCCTGAACCCTGGAGGTAAACTGTTGCTTTGAGGTTGCTCTTTTATAGCTCAGGAGATCTTAGTGAAGTCTTAATTAAGTTTCAGCAGTAGTTTCAGAGGAAAAGATACAAAAAACACACATATTTTTAACTACAGTTTCAGAACACAGTTCAACAATGTCACAAACTGTGCTCGTATTTGCCATGGTATCAAAAAGTTATATATTTCAATGATCGAAATTCTTATTATTATGCTTCTAAAATACATTTATTTTACACAAATCCTTTTTGTGTATTTTCACAATGTGTTTCTGTTTTTATTTCCCAGAAGCAATTAAAAAAAGAAGCCTCTAAGACCAAGTTGATACTTGAATAAAACACAACCAAGAACCAGTTATTAAAGTTTAGATTTTAGTTTTATAAAATTATAGATTTTTAGTTTTTGTGTTCATTTTAGTTTCAGTAGTTTTGGTATATGCTTTTGTCATTTTATAATTTATTGGTTTATTTTTAATACTGCCATATGAGATGAATTCATTTTTTATTTTATTTTATTTTTGTTTATTGGTTTAATTGGTTTACTGCTTTGAACTTACTTCAGTTCAATTTTGAGGTATTTCAAATTTGTTTTATTAAAGGGATAGTTCAGCCAAAAACTTGTTTATTTACTCACCCTCAAACAATGTTCTTTATGGTTCTACTCAAGATAAAATGTCACCTACATCTCGGATGGCCTGAGGGTGAGTAAATAAACGGCAAATTGGAGTTTTTGGCTGAACTATCCCTTTAACTGTTTCCTATAATTTGAAGGTCAATATTTAATTTGATTTCAAAGAACAGCAAAGTTTTCAACGTTTTAAAGTAAACTAAAATAACCTTGCTGAGAACTCCTTCAAATATCCAGAGTAAAAGTATGTTATGCTTCCTTTAAATCTCATTCATGTTAAGGACACATTACTGAGATCTCATCTGTGCTTTTCGTTCTCATTGGTTCTTTCCCTTCAAAACAATTTTGTAGACATTAAAAAAGAAAAGCTGTGAACAAAGGTTTGTGGAGTTTCGATAGAAAATAATAAAACGTTTGCCATCCAATCTACAAAGGCCTCTCTTCTACCCTACTGCGCCGCATGAAGAATGAGCTCTGTGGGTAAACCGGGAACATAAAGATCTTCGACCTTTAAAACCTAATGAAAATTAATGCTACGTGCTATGGCACAGTAGCTGTATCCTGCTACGGTATTATATCATGATTTACATGCACTCTTAGAGCCCTAGAGCTCATTAGAGTCTAAAGCCGGCGATTACACTCTTTTAATTCTGCAGGAGACGGACACGATACAAATCAGAGCGTGTATATCATTACCCTGGAATGGAAAGTCAGCATTTTGTAACAAACCCTACACACAAATACTAACATTAGACTGGGGAGCCGGAGACTCCGTTCCTCAAATGACCCTAGACGATAAGACCCCGAGTGGTCCCCTAATTCTTTTATTGATTTTTTTGGTAATAACTGTGGCTTTTCAGCAACCAGGAATGTTATGAAATATACATTGCAAATGAAATTTGGATTAAATTTTATGCAAATGTGATATAATGATATAACACCATATATCACCATGTGATATATGGTGTTATAAACATACAAACAAAAAATGAAAATAAGATAACTTTTGAGGATTTACGATGCTGATGACAGTTGAAACGCGTGTGTTCTGACGTTAGAAAACATCAAGCTTTATATAGGTTGAGTTTCATTAAATTATAGATTAGCCTGACAGTTAAAAGAATAAAAAAGATTTATATTTTTATATATTCACATTTCATCTTGCACAGTTGACTGTTTCAGTTCAGTTTTATGGGGTCCTTGACAAATATACCGTATGGTGTGGCAGCAAAAATGTAAAATATCTATGCTGTTTTATAAATATGAATATATATTTTATTGTTAATGGTTTGTTTTCTACATTTTCGCCATAGGACACGCATGTCTGGTATATTTGTGAACTACCAGTATATATAAAAAAAACAATTGATTAATCTCACCTCAACACAACTGCAACTATAATTTGTGATGTTGGGAATGATTGTGTGGGAAATGTCACATGAAGATTAGTATACAAAGTACGCAATTTTATGTTTCAGAGATTACGGCATAAAGGCAAAACTTACAAATTGCAGCTTTAAGAGAGGGGTGCATCAACCAAAGATTCTCTTTGGTGGGTCACAGTGTCTCCGAAATCTTTCAGCATCCAATAATTTCCCATGAATAAAAACAAGTCCCATCCTTTGTTTATAATATCGTGTCACATTACAGGAGAAAAATAGAATTCATTTTCACATAACATTGACATTATTTGTGCTTGCAACATATCCAGCTGTTATTCACCTCTCTCTCTCTCTCTCTCTCTCTCTACCTGTGTGGTACGTCCCATTTCATCATCTCAAGGCACGAATCTCACTTCAGGAGAAAGTTGCAACCGTTTGGTCTGATCTTCTTCCGTTTATCTGCTATTCTCTTTAAAGCCGAAGAAGCTTCACTCCAGCTAAAACCCCTTTCAACACAGCGTGAACAAAAGATGACAACATTCCCAACGAGACCACAAAACACGAAAACAGTGACCACAAATGTACAGAGAATTCTGGGTAAAAATACTCTTCCACTCTCTCCACCTCTCTGCACACTATATATATATATATAAACTGTATAATGTTTTTTAATAGTAAGTTAAAAGCTAGGCATTATGCCATTATACTTTTCATTCATTCGCTCAAAATACGTTATTTGGGATTTTTAATATAATTTTTTCCAAAAACAAAAAGTCGGTTTGGGTGCATTGCATTGTGGGATACAGCACTTTACGTAATCCGCTCTGTTGTATACTGAATGTTTTGGACACATAAATGTGGAAGGTCATAATGGTGATGCCTTCATACAGAAATGATGCACACCGCACAAAGTAAACACAGAGACGAAGTAAAAGTAGGATTTAGGCCCATACAGAGACACAGATCTGATCCCAGACCAGTGATAAAGCAAATGGAAGAAACAAATCTCATCCTTCAGTGATCAGCGCCGAAGACGTTAGCGTAAAGTAATAGCTTCGCTTGAGACGTTCTGCATTATTGATGAAATAATGGCGGGCTGACAGCGTCGTAAGTTTTGAAGTGATTCACTACAAGCCTGTGGCAATTCAGCGCGTCGCCTCTCAAATGAAAGAGGGCTTTC
Source organism: Triplophysa bombifrons (assembly GCA_029783895.1). Taxonomy (NCBI): domain Eukaryota; kingdom Metazoa; phylum Chordata; class Actinopteri; order Cypriniformes; family Nemacheilidae; genus Triplophysa; species Triplophysa bombifrons. The sequence goes on from CM056452.1 coordinate 27,264,367, forward strand.
TTCATTCTGCAGTAGATCTGAGATTCATCGCGCTCATGTATATCTTAATGACACACATCACCGAAGCTTCTCCTTATGTCTGTAAAGGCACCCTGGCGCTGCGTACAACATTGCAAATATAACAACTCCAAAAAAATATAAATATTATAAAGCTACGTGCATTCAAATATGAAGTTACAAACATGATGTGTAATCTTTTGCTGATGATCTTGCCTTTAAAAGGAGGAATATGTGATTTTCTTTCTCGAAGCCGATTGTCATGTAACGACTGTCCGCTCCTACCGACAACTTCGAGGAACGCGGGTCGCCCCGCCAGCACATCAGCGTCGCACTATAACAAATCTGATCAGGTCTCTTAATCTTGGAATCGAGCCCGTCTGATACGGTCTGAACTATTACGCAACCGACACTCGTCTTCAATATTTCAACACGTGTGAGGTTAATTAGAGTTCTCAGTATGAAAGTGTAATTGGATCTGCTCCAATGTACGTATCAAAGATTTAAGCGCGTATAAAACACTTTCCTCTGGCTTCCGTACAAGGTCCTGTTCTTCATCCAATTATTGCTCCGATTCTGTTGTGCAAAAGTAATGAGCCATCGAAGATCATCCATTTATTCTATTGAAGCTGACCCCGGAATTCAATCCTCATAGTGACTTTGAAGTGTTCTTCCTCTCAGGACAAAGCCGTTCCTCTTATCATCTACTTGTCTTTTTATCTAGGACTCACCTGAACATCCGTTCTGAATTAATGAGCCGCCTTACCTTTCTGCCAATACTCCTGTATCTCAACCGGCAGTCGAAAGATTCCCTTCTAAACTCTAAATGAATTTGTTTAACCACCCAGCTTTAAAAGTGACATCACGTGTTTGTTAATGCATTGTCTTGAAAAGGAGGCTTTTATGAAATGGAAATGTACTGGACGAGTGGACGTAAATGTCATGACAGAAACATGAAAGACGAAAAAGGAAATTGAAAGTCCAACGAAGAGAATCCTCTAACGCAAAAGACTTCCAAAAATCACATTCACCGCTCAATCTACACAAAGTCTAGCATATGATTTCTACAATTTACCCTTCAACAATATGCATAGAAAAATTGTTCAAATGCATGAAGAGTATAAAAAGAATGTAGATTGTAGAGGTAAAATAATCTGAGAAATGTTTGAGTTCATATTGAGATCTTCAATAATATTGACTTTTGATTGCAGACTTGACAGATCTGATCCCAGTTTGTGACATTGTTGAGATCTCTACTGAAATAAATAAAGGAATAAACAAAAATGACCAAATTTCCGCCCATCCACCACACCTGTCATGTCTGTTCTCCCTACCAGTGGGGCCCGCCCCACACTTTGAGAAACGATGACTTAAGGTCTTTGCACATATAAAGTCGCCCGAAACTTTCGTATGCGTCTTTTCGTGTTTGGCACCCGTTTGACGGTGTCTCTGAATTGTCAAAAACTGAAAAAATCCTTGCTACAGATGCGAAAAAAGCAGAATCTCAATCCCAGTCCGAATTTTTTTTATGACGGATGAAATGTTCAGAGCCAGTATGAAATGTGGTTGACACAACGTGAGGTCGTATTTTTTTGTAACGTGCAAATTTTTTGGGATGCAAATTTCAGATTCTATGTGCAACGGGCTTAAGTGTAACAGAACCTACTGCTATATAAACTTAGTTTAAATAGCTGCTGCCAATAATTAATTATGGAACCTGAAGTTAAATTGTTTACATTTAGTCATTTAGCAGATGCTTTTATCCAAAGCGACATACAAATGAAGTAAACATTGGAAGCAATTGGAACAAAATAAGGACAACAAAAAGCATAAGTGCAATAAAACTGGTCTCACAAAACCAGTATACAGAGCTAAGTTAGTTTATATATATATATATATGGAAAGAGTAGAAAAGAGAGAGAAGTCGGGAATGATCGGTCAGGTGCTGACGTAAGAGATGTGTTTTCAACCGATTCTTAAAGATGGCTACAGAATCTGCTGATCTTGTAGCAACGGGAAGATCATTCCACAAAGGTTCCTGAGAGTGTTTTTTTACCATTTCGGGATGGCACCACAAGTCGTCGTTCGTTTGCATAGCGTAGGGATCTGGCAGGTACATAAATCTGCATTAGTGAATGAATATTGCAAATTGTTCAAATGTTTATTATTTAATTTATCTTTTTAAAATCAAGTTTCCCAAACACTTTAAAATGAGTAATTGGCTTTTTTAAAACTATAAAAAAATATATCATTCTGGTGGATGAAGGGCCCCTCAAGAGGTAAAACCCAGGGGTCCCTTACAATCCTAATGCAGCCCTGCATGTATACATAATAGAGTATTTTACTGTACTGTACATGACCAGAGAGCGCTTTATAGCACACATAGGCAATAGTTGGAAAACATGCTAGAGAACAGGCGCTAAAACCGAACAAATACATAATTCTGTATTCAAAGCATAAAAGAGAAATCTCCCATCATTGCAGTTTTGAAAGAAAGTAGCGGAACACTTTACATCTGCCAAAAAGAAGCCTGCCAACACTTCCATCAAACTAACTACACTTCCATTCACGCTCACCAGGCACGCATTCACTTCATTTGCAACCTTCCTTAATATCGATGTAAAAGAACTCTTTAAAGAATTGGCATTTCATGACATCACAAAATACACACTGGAGAGTTTTAATTCAAACCTGTTCAAACAGGCGAAGTGCTGATGGAGCCATTATTAGAGACTTCAACACACCCCAACACTTACAGTCCCTCTTTATACAGCTACTCCAAAGTTTAAGCCCAAATGATGGAGAAAAGTAGTAAAAAAGGCACTTAAATGCGTAATGTGCGATCTTTGGGGATAAAAGCCTAACCTTTTCACTCCTGAGAAGCAAAATTACAGTGGAAGGGTATAAATCCTTGAGCAGGGAAGAGGCAATTTCCAAAAGAACAGACTTTAAACAGTATTCAAGTTTGCACAAAGAATCCCTTCGGCTTTTTGCTAGATTTCATTATTAAAAGCCTCCCTGAATGTCTTAACATCATCGACCCTTGATTCATTTCTCAGATTCAGACGCTGCATGTGAACTTGCTCAAATCATCCTAGAGGAACGTTTTGTTTTTCAGAAGTCGCAAGGCCCATTGGGCTTCATCTTAGAATCGACTTAGTCTCAGATGTTTCTCCTCAAACTGACAGGGAGAAATAAAAACAGAAACAAATGAATGTAGATTGAAGAAGTAAAATCATCTAAATTTGATGAGGAATGTTCATATTGAGAGCTTCCATAATATTGACTTGACAAATCTGAGCTCAGTTTGACACGTTGATGTCATCTCTTCTCAAACTCTAACGGAATCATGTGTGAGATTTCTGACTTCTTATTCCTTAAGAAAATATCAGATGTAAACAAAAGTTTCTATTTGCTCTCCATTTAAACCCATTGATGTTTAGGAGAAATAATCGCGTTATTAAAGAGATCCCATCTGATTTCCGTTCTTGTTTTCTTTCCTCTAAAGGTTTCAAGGCCAAACAGTTGTAGTACAGGTATAAAATGTCTGTTGTCCTCATTTAAAAATATGCTTGTTACATACAGATGGATAGTTTAGGCCCATGCAATTTTTAGTTTACCAAAATTTGTCTACATTTTTCTAAATTCTATGTTTTTCATTTTTTACTATACACTAGAGGTATAATTGTCTACTTAAATTAGTATTGCAGTAAACTTCCTCGATACTATAGTGCTTTTGAACCTTACTATTGTATACTTCTACAGTTTATCACTTTACTACAAGGGTACTACAATTTTCTAAAACAAATACTAAATTAGACAGCTGTATTTTTTTGTTCAGGCCAACTGGACTTTTATTTTGACAGGTCGTCAGGAAGATGCTCGAGTTAGTGTGTGTTTGAGGATAGCTTGTAAAATAAACTCTCAGAGCAACTCTGGAGATGAACTTCATGTGTTCGTATGCTCATACAGTGCAGACGCAGACTAATCAAAGAGCGTCACGAGCGGATGGAACTGTGTTTCTCATTCACGCAGACACGCAGGACAGCCAGATGACGTATTTAAATAACATGATTCCACCTCTGCGAGTCTGCATCTAGTTATTTGGACTCAATCTAAAAACTTGCAAAATAGATTAAAACTAAGTAAAATAGCGGCGTGTCATTGATTAATGTCACACGCATACAAGTGCAACGTCGAACAAATGCAGCTCTGTTAATGCACCTGCCAAACTGTATCGTGCGCGTGCCACACTGGCTAATTTATCCTTAGCACAGACTGATTACTGACTATATATGAGACATATATGTCTCGCTGTACAGCCCCGCCAAAGATCAAGTGTAAGACAAAGTGAAGTCTTATATCTTCAGAGAGTTGTGCTTAAAAACCGCACATCTGTAAAATCCTTTCGAAAGAGCAGTGACCTCTTTCCGAGTTATTTTTCAAATACAATTTATGGCACAGTAGCCTATAGACTAACCCACTTACTGGACTCAATTCCAGCTCTCACTTTTGCTTTGAATCTCATAGTTTACTAAACAAGGCTTTTCACGGACAACAAAAAGCTGCGAGGCTGCCGGTGTTGTGCCGAAAAATGCACCTCTGCCAGATTACACAACCCCCCTCCCCACAATTTTTAGGGTGAGGATAAAGTGTTAGGGGAGGTGTTAGGATTAAGTGTAGGGAGGGGAGGGGTTAGAATTAGCCAATTGGACAGCATGTTTTTGAAGGGGTGCATTTTTCGGCACAACATCGGCACGCTCAACTCAACAATTGGCTGGGAAGCGTTTGTTTGGCTCCACTGCCTCGATCACTGAACACCGCCAGCTTTTAAACTATCATCTGTATGCATCTCGCACTTATAATCATCAATGATTCACCAACATCACAATCACTCAACGTCACATGGAGAACAAACACATCTAAAACGCATTATCGCACTTCCTCCGCATTCATCTTCATTTCTCATTGGGTCTTTTTTTGACTCGCAGACAGCGTTCAGTCACTGCATCGCCGCGTATGATTGACACTGAACAACAACTAATGTTGTTCCAAAGTTCAGGAAGTCATCATTAACGTTGCGATGTGAATAACAAGCGAATGAGTGTTGATTTTCCTATGACAGATGTAAAGATATCTGAACAGCGATGAGAAAAGGGGAATGAATAGGGGAGAATTACTGTCAGCGCTGTTGTTGCTCGTTTATCTTTATCTCACTGCACAAACAACTTGTTAAGACAAACGACTTTCATCTGACGCAAACGTCTCAAGGATGTTATAATAAGCTTCAAATATAACACAAGGTAAACAAAATGTCATTCATACGAACAGTGTAAGTACAAACATCACTACTGCTCATGTTTAAGATTATAGAAGGAGCAAAAGTCCCAAATTTGCACAAATTCATGAATAAATACACAGAAACAAATTATTAAACTGGAAAACATATAGTTTATAGGACAATGTAGTAAATAATACATTTCCATATATTGGAAAATTCTAATATTATTATATTATTAATGAATTAATAATGGAATAGAATCGAATAATAGAATAGAATAGAATAGAATATAAGGTAACACTTCAGTATAGGGGGTAATTCTACCTATTAACTAGTTATTATTAGCATGCCTATAATCGGCATATTGCCTATTTATTAGTCTGCATGACAATACTCTACATACCTAATCTTACCCAATGCCTAAACCTAACAACTACCTTCCTAACTATTAATATGCAAGAAATTAAGAGTTTATGGGAGAAAAAGTCATAGTTAATGGTTTGTTAATAGCGAGAACTGACGTAATGTAATGTAATTTATTGTATTGTAATGTAATGTCATATAATATAATATATTATAATATAATGTAATAATTATATTCTAGTATATTACATTACATTATAACAATATATTAACAATGTATCTGTTTTCAAAAAGGTCTAAATATTTAATGAATTAATATATTGACAGTTAATATAAAGAAAAATATGAATTTTTTGCAGTGTGAAGATAGACACATAATCAAGTATAGAACTAATGGAAAATACATTACTAAATGCACACTGATGCACATAAAGAAATACTGTACGTGTGCTAAACAGGACATTCGAGGAGATTATTAGCTTGATATCATCTCATATATAAGGCTGTATTAGTTTACAAATTCTGACACAAATCAACATGTATCTTCTTAAATTACACATAAAAGTAATTTCACATAGATTCGCTTACTAAACCAATTCATCTTAAACATTAAAACTCTTTCTATGCACCACAGTTGGTCTCTTTATCCATGTTATAGGTGATTAAATACTCTGATAAGGTTTCTTAATCAATACATTTGTTCCAGCTCAAATTTGCAAGAGCATTTTATAAATTGGCGTACATAAAAACAACATGCAATCTGCCCAGCTACAGTACAGTATATAAAGTGACAGCAGACATTATTCAGAAACCAAAGTTACAAAAGGTCATCAAAACGTCATCAAACTAGCAGTGATAACATATTTTTTAAACATCAAACTAAATTCATTTTGATTCCCTTGATCAACAAAACTCAGATTATCAACAAGAGTTTATGAGACTGTGATAACGTTTAGTTCATCAAGATAATCTTCACAAATAAACACAAACTGTATGCGTTTTTACCCTTTAATACAATCGTCAGAAATAAAAAACTAACTACATGAATGTCCCCCGACATCAATTTCACCACCTCCAAACTGCTGCAAACTTCATTTAGTTTTGTGAATTAAACTTATTATTTTAAGATTTAGTTTACAATGTCTGTTTTCCCATGTAACAGCTTGCTTGCTAGCAACTGCCTTTTTCAATACACATCTCCAAGACAGCTTTTTCTTTTTTTAAGTAAAAGTGAGGGATTACTGGTGTGCTTTATGTTGTATAACCAAAAATAAACATAAAAATATTGCATAAAATATCGCGCATAAATGAGCGCAAATGCATTTGTAATTTAAACAACACGTCGCAGGACGGGAAGATAAGAACTGCGTTAGGCTGAAACTAGCAAAAACACTTGCGCTGCGCCTTGCGCCGAGTATACGATAGGGCCCTAAATGTCACCCTTACATCATTAGTTATCCCCTGTCTGATTTAAGTTTCAGACAGATTTTACCTTCCCTTTATCTTAGACACGAGGCCACTTTAAAGCAAAGGGTGATTCGCTCACTTTCGAAAAGATCTGGAAAAGCCTTTCAGAGGCAGAAAATGTGATTTTTTGTTACACGGCTTGGCGGAATGGTCCAGTAATCATAATTTAAGTGCCTAATGGATTTTGGGGTTGAATAACTGGTCAAGTGGCTCTAAAGAGCAATTAAGACTCAAGCGCGTCTGTCGAGAGACTTTCTATGAAATTCCGCAATCTAAAGCAGGACTCATTACGCTCGATGTTACCGAGCCGGGCTAGAAAGAGTTTTGCTAAACAGAAATTAATAACGCGGAAAGAAAGCCACAGTTCTCAGATCAATTCATTTGGAGTCGCGGATAGATATGACACAATATGATACAGCCAGCTAAGGAAAAGTTAATGACAGACAGTTTCTGAAAGGCATTGGACAAACGCTCATTTTTGAAAACCAGGTGTTTGATTTTCTAAATAGGTTGCCTTTAAAAGTTCAGTAATACAGTTTTTGCACCAGCTGTGAACCAGCCAAATCTGGACTCGCTGTACTTATTCTAAGCTGATGGTGGTTTTGTGGTCCTGCTGAAGGAGAGCAGCATAATGTCAGTTTGTATCCTTTTCAAAACATCTCAAATCCCAAATCAAAACGAGCTATTATCTTACAAGATTTGCTGCCATTTTAATCAGTCCAAACATTCAATTGACCGACACTATTTCTGTTTCATCGCACAGCTTTGTCACCCCCGCCATCCATCAACAATTAACCATTGACAAATCTAATATGCATGCATTACCACTACAAATACTGCCTACATAGGCAGCTCACTGGAGCCAGTAACAAAGCTGACGTATGCTTGTTTTTCAACGTTATATTTTTAGATTCTTTTTTGGCATCTTTCCTTCAACCATCTGGAGAGATTTTATCAATAATTGGGAGGAAAAACGAAAGCACTGGAAAGGATTCTTCCATACAGCACGTTTGTGTGAGAGCGGCGTAAACAGTTGAGGAAAAGTTGCAAGAGGCACTAGAAGCGATCGCATGGCCTGCATCTCGCATGCAAATCACAGACGCTGCTGCTATGCAAATGAGGTAGTGTCGAATACAAATGAAAAGAAGCAAGAAGAGGAGAGAATTACGTCTCCTTGCTTTACTGGCACGATTCTGATCCAACCCCCCTGTTATGTTGCTCTTCGCAACTGAACTTCAATATCATCCAACAGAAATTTGAAAAAATAAATCAATGTTGAAAAATAAATCAGTTACTCTGAGAACCCAAAGCGTTTTTTTTTCATTGTTTCCCATACATTTTTGAAAAGCATAATTTAATAAAAACTTCAGTGACATCAATCAAAGCAGCCAGCTCTACATACAGTTATGAGAGATGCAGTGATGCTCGCCAGAATTAAGAATTCATGCACACTGTATATACAGTAAATCATACATTTATGCCTTAAAGGGATTGTTCACCCAAAAATGGAAATGCTGTCATCATTTGCTCACCCTCATGTAATAACATACCTGTATAAATTCTTTGTCCTGATGAACACAGAGAAAGATATTTGGAAGAATATTAGCAATTTTCAATTCTGTGACATCATTGACTGCCATAATAGGAAGAATTAAATGGTAGTCAAAGGTGCCCCAGAACTGTTCGTGTTCCTAAATTCTTCAAAATATCTCAATTTGTCTTCAACAGAACAACAAAATATACAATATTTTCCTCCCATGGTAGTCGATGATGTCACAGAACTGAAAATTGCTAACATTCTTACAAAAATCTTTCTTTGTGTTTAACAGAACAAAGATATTTAAATTGTTTTAAAACAACCTGAGAGTGAATCATTCGAATTAGCCAAAATTAGCCGAAACGTAAAACAGTTACGTTTTTGCCGTAATTTTATGTAATTCACGTAATTTTATGTTGTGAAAACAAAATCTCGTAATAAAATAATGTGTTATTACGAAATTAAATAAACATCTCTTGGACAATCTTTAATGTGGAACGTTTTGTAATTAACTGGAATTCTGCAGCTGATGCAGATGTCATTACGTAGAGAGCAAAGCATCCGATTTCCACCAGTATGAATCTACCTACCCAAACATAGATTTAAATAATAGAAATCTATAGAAATAATATAAATACCACATAAAATAGCGTGTTTAGCTCACCCACGCTTCTTACAATACTAAGCATGCAAATGCATTTCATTTTCAAGTTGTAAACAGGCATTTTGCATATGCATGTGCTAAAGGTGCGGTATTATGTGTATCCCGCTCATGAGATGTAATTAGAGAGCATTAGCCGGCACACATTACCACTTCATTTCATACATGCGGCAGTTCTGGCAGTGGGCTAATGAGATTACGCCAAATAAAAGCACTCGGCACCTTAGACATTTGGGAAGCAATTGACACGCCTACTGAATCAAGGCTTTTCTCTCTCTGCTTATCACCGGAACACCAAACCAGTTAAAGGGGAATGTAGGACGAGAGCTGCCCAGTCCTAAAATATTGCAGAAAAAAAAATCAAATGAGCTTCGCGCTAATATCCCATACGCCATTTTACTGGAGAATTACAGTGGCAAGAGTGACGTCCTGTTAGCAGGGTTTGGTAAAACTTCAATTCATCGGAGAGTTTCTGCTGGCCGCACGAACACAGTCATTGATCAATGATGCTGGATGAATCATCCTTGTTAATGCGGAGCTGCTTTGATTCAGACACTGTTGAGAAAATCAACGGCGGTCCTGGGAGTCGACAGCGGCCCAAACAAACCACATTACTGATGCAGATGACAGTTCTGCTTTAAATCAAAAGCACAAATGATTAAGTGCATACATACCATTTTAGAAAATAGGCTTCCAAGGCAATGCCACCTCTAATGATCTAAAACATATTTAGGGAACCTTAAAAACATAACCAAGAAAATATTCAGGGTGTGTAATTTTTTCGAAAAGAATGGACATTCAAAATTCAATTGAAAAACAGGCATTATAATAATTATATTAGTCATTTTAAGGCACTCCAAAACTACAGTTGTGACATTTAACTATTTCTGAGAACGAATCTGAACATGCAATAGTTTTGAATTTGGTAACAATGACAACACAATATATGTTGATCTTATATTGAAATTATCGAAATATGGCGAATCTGAATAACCGCAACATGTATATGGCTTGCCAACACAACCATGGCAAAAACTCATATGAATTCATAAAATCTCATTTGATTTCGCACATTTTAGTACAACTTTCTTTGGTGTCAGTGTTGATAAGTGTAGGGGTGGGGTTAGGGGTGGGCCTTCAGCATAGCTATTTTACAGCAATCATACATTTTTGTACAATTCACTACGTATGAAATCCTCCGAATTAGCCAGCTTGTAAAATAATTTAGACTTCCCGTGAGATCAGGTTGGGTTTGTAATATATTCACCGTGTAGTCAAAGTAATAGGTTGATGAGCGTAGAGAGTGATGCTTTCTTTTCCCAGAGACATTGTGAAACATATTTGTGACCTATATACTTTTCAACTCCGTATATATATTAATATATAGAAAAATATGTTACACATTATTGTGTATCGTGCTTGTGATTGTAAACACAATCCCTTAACACACCAGAAGATAATGTTTGTAAATTTGTAAAAAAAATTATGACCCCATGATCCCTGCCGAGTGCTTCAATCATCAACACCTGACATTTACCTAAACGCCCGTCAAATGCACGTGTGCTGAAGCATCACTCGACGGTTGTTATCACATATTCAGCATGTTGTGTTCACTTAATACACACACACTAGGCACTATCATTGTTTCACTTCACACCCATGAACTTTACCGCAGCGATTAAGGTTTTATTTCGTGTGCGTCTTCACACAACACATCACTCGATGAAAACAAGTTAAGTGTGGGTTCAGCCCTCAAATCTTCCTTAATCGTTCTCAAAAATCAAACATTAATTTGCCATAACGGCAGACACGACCACCATTAAAAAAAGGCTGCAAACAAATCACAGCTTGTGAAAATGGCAAGCAAAACAAAAAACAGAAATGATTACAGAGAGATTGATTCTCATATACGCCAGACGGCAAAAAAAAAAACACGTGTAATACTTGCCATGTAATTTCTTAGAGAAAGAAAATGGAAAAACAGAAAAGAAGCTGTAATTTTCCTTAAATCGTTCACATTTTGCAAATTTCATGAAATGTGCTTTAGAGACGTCTATTTGAGGATGAAAACTATACACTTTAATCAAAAATGCACTGTAACCCCAATCCATGCAGACCAAAGTCATTTTCAAAGCAATTCTTGTAAAAAGTATTTAACTGTGATAATCTCCGTACCAACATCAGTAAGACTGCAACCCAGAGGAAAATTGCTCAAAAGTTACTCTTTAAAAGCATCAGACTTAATGGAGATCTCAGTTATGTTTCATTTGAGTATCAACTTTGACTCCGCACAAACTACAAAAACAGAATTTAATTGTGAGATACTGTAAGAGTAAGAACATTTTGAACAAGTCTTCCTCTGTATACATTTTGTAACTTTTCTGCTTGAAACACTAAGAAAAGATTGAACCTCTTTTCAGAAATAAATTCCCAAATGAAGAAATTGTGCATATGTCTCTCCTGTAGATTTTCAAAAAGAAATGATATAAATTATTGAATTACGTCTGAAATTAGAAGGCAGAGATTTTAATGTAATTATGAAATTCAATTTATGAAGTTCTGCCAAAATCAGTTGATCTGAGCTATGTCAGCCATGTTTATTATCCCACACTCGTCTTGCAGGTCAAAACTGACACATTGGTGTGATTTTTTTTATTTTTTCTTCTAGATTCGAGTGTTCCCAACAATCAAGAAATCCTTAGCTGGGCTGGAAAGTTCATCCAAAATCAACTCCATATCTTGTCATCATTTCTTCCCCCTGACTTTGTTTAAAACCTGCATTTGACTCTTTTCTCTGTGAATAACAAAGGAAGATATTTTGAGAAATGTCTCAGTGGTTTTGTGCTCATACAATGGAAACCAATGGAGTCCAGTGTTGTTTCGTCACCAGCGTTCTTCAAAATGTATTTATTTTTGTTCTTCAGAAGAAATTCTCATACCTGTAATGACATGAAGGAACGATGAACGAAATCATTTTGGGTTTAACTATCCCTTCAAGCAACATCCAGTCTATGCTGACCCGTAAACAAATAAACCAGTCTAAACCACCATGGATATTTGGCATGGGCTTCTCCGCTAGTACTGAATTATGAATGATGTCTTATCATGTGAATTATTCATTCTGAACCAACAGTGTTAGGATTAAATGCATAAAACACGTGTATTTGATGTCCCTGCATAAAACAACATTTTACTTGTTCTCTGTAAACATGTTTTCATTATTAATGTTGTTTAAAGGCAAACACAAGGGTAGAAAACATGTTCAACAGAAAAAGATTCAAAAACCCTAGCTAGGAACTGTTAACTTGCATTTATTTGTTAGCCTGTAATTAAAAATCAAACACAAAATTACACCCAATGTACAGTAATGTCCAGAATAGGATTTTAGGACCCGATACTGAAACATCCTCTTCCAAATAATAGAAAGGTGAAATACGGCCTCACTAAATAGCACAGCTTCACATTGCTTAACAAACAAACCTTCTGCCCATAATGACTTCAATAAATCTCAACCGAGATCTCTCAGTGTTTGAAACATGTTCATTACAGCCGCCGTGAGCTTTTCTATCTTCTCATCTCCTGCGACCTTGAACCGGGACTGCAGAAGGTAATAGAGAAAAGACATTCAGTTGTGTAGCCTACAAATACGCCACCCGTAGCCAGTCCACTTAATAGCACTCGATACCCCGGTGCTATCAACAGACTCTATCTGCACTTTGACGATCTCTCAACCACAAATCCTCTCGGTTGTCTTGTGAACTTTTACTGGAGCTATTGAGCTTCGAATCTGTTGCACGTAATTTTAGGTCGTCGAGTTTAAGCTGATTTTGTGTTATTTTGGCTTTACAAGGTGCTGTGAAATATTTTCACTACTTCTTTTATATCAGACATCTATTTTATATAAAACTGAAATTGTTTTATTGTTTTTTATACAGTACGCTTGAACTGGCATCGAAAGATGAGACATTTTTATTGCTTTTATTAAAAAACATTTTTGTTATTGTGTTGTGCGTATTTGTACTAAATAGCTAGAAAAGAACTAAAGCAAAGATTTCAAGACCAACAACATAAACAAACGTCATGTGACCCAAACCTTTCGGTGTACCTCCGCAAAGAATCAATAACTGTTGAGTAGTTTTAATTTAATATCTAACATACAATGAAATATTGATATAATATAGCATTCTAACCAAACACAAACCGTAAGTTAACTTCGGGCTAGCGCGTGCATCCGATGAAACAGTTTATCATCAAACTGCATCAACAACTAATTTTACTTCCATGATATTATGAAAGCATACGGTACTCTATTTGTTGCATTTTATTTGATCATTTCCCTATTTTCTATAATTTGTATTTTGAACAGCTGCGTTGTAACAATGCACAGTTGTGCTATGGAAATAAACATGACTTGAATAACGTTACAGATAAACGAGTGAAATGCAACCAAAGGACACATTACGCTCCTAACATCTGAACTCTGAACACACGGCATGCGGGCAGTATCTGGGACCGAGCCAGTGAGTGTTATTAAAGTTCTGCTTTAAACACCTAGAATCTGCTTTAACATCACCCAGAAGTCATAATAGCGTTACGTTACCACGAGAGGCCTCAACATCTCTATTTTAATCGCCGAGGTGTGCATTGCTCCGTGTCGAGGGTGAGATGGCTCAGCCGTCCGGGTAGCGAGCTAGCAGAATCTCACAAACAGCTGATATGTTAATGATAACAGTAAAAATAACACAGGCATAATAGAGGTCATTACCTGCCGTAAACAGACTCGCAGGAGCTCTTCCTCTGACAAACGCCTTTTATCTCCCGTCTGCATCGCACGCATCAACGTGAAGCCGAAACACAAGGCCACATTCAGACACACGGCCGGTGAAATATTCATGTGCGAGTCTGACTTCATTTCCATATGTAGATGAATCTCTCAAAGCTCAGGGGTGAGCGAGCCCCCCACTGACCTACTGAATGGGATCATTTCTGCTGAACTTAACACACTGACCTTGAGCAAGTGAAGGTCGGGATTTATAGACACAGCACATCTCTAATCCCACAACATCATCTGATGTTCTCATATCACTGACCTCACCAGTGTGAACCCTGACCTCACTGTCTCAAAGATCAACCTTGACCAACAACATTAAGGGTCAAAGGTTACTGTGATATTCGAAACACGCAGGTAAACTGGAATCCAGCAGGCACATGGCATATCAGGATCATAACTGAAACACAACAGGTGAGATCAGACTACGTGTCTGATCATCATAGCTGCTTTATTACAACGTCGGTGGTGGATGGTTTTTAAACATCCTATCAGATTACAACAGTCTGTGTTTCATTTGATCGTCATCACTCGCATCATTTGATGTCTTAGGGGAAACTCAATTTCACACTGTAATTCATCTCAAACAGATTTCAGCACACATGACGTTCTGCAGCGCTGCCACACGCATGCTAATGGCTGTCTGACGCTACATTTCATTAACATGTGTGTAGATGAATTATGGACGCACAAAATTGAAAAAATGTGATGGCTTGCTAAATAAGGTGATCTAAAGCGACAATCTAATTTGAATGATTTAAGCAAAAAACTAAATACTAAATCAGCAAAAAACAGATTACTCAATAACTCTGATTATACTTATTTTTACTTTTTACATTCACATTTAAATTCACGTTTGTTGCAAATATTGCTGTCATATTGATTATTACAATATATCTTTCACCTTATATACACACACGGGATGTTAAAATTAAATTAAACTTATATCATACAACAAATATTTGGAAACTGAAAATGCTTATTAGTATTTGAACTGGAAAATATATAAATATATCAAAATCATGAAAATATTGCAATTGGGTTATTGTCAGATTTGATTTAAATACATTTAATGTATTTTACTCTTCAATGTACTACAACAGTAAGCCACGTCTGGTCACTTTCAGAAGTTGAAGAATGCGGAATGAAAGTTGCTTTAAAAACTGTATGTTCATGTCTATATAAACTCCATATCACATTTTCCATCAGTGCTGTCCTCCTCTAATTTTGATGTTGAAAGACAAGGGACAACACTTACTTGGTTTCATGAGGGCCTGAATCAAGCCTTAAACATTGGGAATGACAATTTAATCAGCAATAACAATAAAACACAAAACTAGTCACTAAAAGTCATTGCTCAGAAGTTTAAAACACGATATATTTGACATTTATAAGCTTTAGACTGAAAAGAGACTCATTAAATCATTCACAATGTTTAGACATTCACTGCTGAGTTCTTAACAAGCTAACACCAATTAAACACATTGTTCAAAAACTGTATTTTCTTTATAGAGAAAATGATGTGGATTTTGGCTCCAAACAAACAGTGATGTTTGTCTTTGAAAAACTCACACGCACGCACACACGATGAGAGTTTGATCAATGGTGTCAACACAACACCATCTCATTCTGATTTAAAGGGATATGTTTCCCTTTTAAATGTCCGATAAAGTTAAGACAGCAAAAGAATATTGGCATTACAATTAAAATATGTGAAGATAATATTGAGTTGACATGCCATTATGTGATGTTGTAGTCTTTCCTGTAGCTCAGTGGTAAGAGCATTGTGTTAACAACGCGAGGTTGTGGTTTTCGATACCAGGGGATTGCAAATACCTATGTAAAATGTATAGGATAAAGCAATGTAAGTCGCTTTGGATAAAAGCATCTGCCAAATGCATAAATGTAAATGTAAATGTAGTCTGTTGCTATTACATTTGTAATTGTTATCAAAAACACACACGCACACACATCCCCTAATCCGCACACAAACATTTTTTAATGAATTTTTACACTTCAAAAAACCATCATGTAGGATGTCTAATAATCAATAGTCGGTCGGACTTCTGCCCCACAATGTATGAAAAGCTGTAAACACACACACACACACACACACACAGGTTTCCATGTTTTAAGGGGACATTCCATAGACTTCCATTTATTTTATATCAGGCTTATGATATTGCTTTCCCTAACACATAAGCCTAATAATCACACAAACCTTTCTGCATTTTTAATTTCCAATAAATATCATTCTGTATGATTTATAAGCGGTTTTCCCTCACGGAGACCTAAAGTGTCTGAAACTACTATCCTTGTGGGGACATTAGGCCCCCACACAGTGATGAATACCAGTACAAACACACACACTTTGTCCCAAAAGGCTGCAGTGTTCGTGTTTTATGCTGATGGTGTGAACCTCAGGTGTGTTTCAGAGGCGCTGACTCTCGGATCAGAGCCATGCCACCGGGGCACATGGGTAATTGCAATGGGATGCCCAGACAGACATTTGCCTTCTGTTGCTGGATCACTGACAATAAGGCCTCGTGGGGAGGTTAACACACACACACACAAATACACACATTTAACAGATGAATTTACCGAAAACAAACCAATTGCCAAATGACAACAGGTAAACCCGCCGCTATCCCAAAATTCTGGCTGCCGATTAAATGTGACAAATAATTGTGATGAACAATTTAATTGTGTTTCGTTCAAGTCATTTATTCGCACTGAACTCCCAATCAGAGAACTAAACAATTTCCTTTAAGGCTTTGTAAACAAATACGGCACAGGGCTGAAAATCTCTCTTCACATTTAAACGCATGCTTTTAGAATCAAGACAACCTTACTTTTAGATTATAGCAATTTAAAACTGTTGGAATAAAAGCAACAGGTCTAAAGATAAAATGCACAGACCTAGAGACGAACAGAGAATAAAAGACAACGTAAAAGAACGATTGAGAGCCAAAGATGAGACGCTGAGACAGGGCAGATGTTTCTCAGTAGGGAACGCTTTGATATTCCGAGGCAGTTCAGTAGTTCCACAACATGAGACATGGCTCGTGAGTTCATACAACATCTGTGCCGTACTAAAACTCACATCCCCGCAGAGAACAGAAGCAAATCTCAGCGCACCATCACAACAAGACCCCCACAAGTTCTGTTCCAAGCACTCATGAGCTGCCTACCTAGACAGCGTGATCTCCACGTAGGCGCAATACCATGCTGATCAAATTTTGATGACAGTATTAGCTCCAATGACTTGATTGCGTGTGTTGTATTTGGAAACGTGTTCAAATGCAATTCATAACATGGCACACACTCTATAGTAACGTCAGCGTAAATCTCTTTTTCAGGTCAGCTGCTGTCATGGCGGAGCAAGAGAATCTTGCTGAGCTAGTTAAACATGTTTATAGCCTCCTGAATAAATAACACCCGAAGGTACTGGCAGAGACCTTCCGAGGTAACTCTTTGCAACACAATGGGACCACACACTCGTATTGTGTTCTCCATGCAAAAATCGTGTGTGCTTTTGAATGGAGTGTGATTCTGGCAATAG
The DNA here is from genome assembly GCA_029783895.1 of Triplophysa bombifrons. Taxonomy (NCBI): domain Eukaryota; kingdom Metazoa; phylum Chordata; class Actinopteri; order Cypriniformes; family Nemacheilidae; genus Triplophysa; species Triplophysa bombifrons. The sequence goes on from CM056452.1 coordinate 27,282,063, forward strand.
GCAGCGCTGCATGAGTCCCAGAACCCAGAATACACTGCGATGAGCTCAGTGCAAAGTTTCATCCAAGATCGTGGGAGGTGAGAGTCAATTGAAATCAACTGTGATATTGAATCAAGTCTTTGTGTGAAGACTGCAACTGAATGAGCATAAACAGCCATCGAAGTCTGTTTCAATTCAGTGCATCCACACACCAGTCATCCGTTCAGTGTTTGATTCTAGATATTCATTCAGCAGCAGAACAAATTAGGAGACCGTTTTAAAATGGTTTTCTGTTTTTTCAGAATTTACTATTTTTAGGTACTGTATGTGTTTCGTTAAAATGATAATTTTTGTTTTTATTCTGTGAAGTACTAACTAGGGTTGGGCGATGTCTTCCCAACTGGCATTGGACGATGTCATGATGACATCACCCTGCAGCGTTATTAAGTAAGGCTCATATAGGCACTAGCTGAGTGGAGATATATCGTCTTTATACAGCGCCTCCTTCTCAGTTACAAAGTAAGGCTTGATTGATTTGTTATTTTGTTATAACTAAAAACTGGAGAAACAGGTGAAAATAACAGAAAACTGAATTCACTTTCAAGCAATAGAACAGTAATATTTCTACATGTATTTAGGAAAATTTCAAACATAACACCAGGATTTCTATCACAGTCTTGTCATTGTGTCTGTCTTTTCACATGATTTTGTTGAAATTCCACAGACACTGGACTGGAATCAACACAATACATCTAGTAATGATGATCCGATGAAAATTGGAATGGTCTCTTCATTTTTTTCACAGCTGTATACTGTACTTATAATTTTGATTATGGCACTACCTTTGAAGTTAGACACTTATGAAAACAACATAGAGCAAGAACCATACTCAACACTTTAATTCTTCAGATCACAGAATGTTTTATTCGGTTCAGATCTACCCATTTCTTGCTAATTTATCAATCAGAAACCAGTTTATCTAATCCAAATCCAAATCCAAATCCATCAATATAAATCCATCAATATCCACACAAATGAATACTGGCCTCAACACAAAAGTAACTTCAGCACTGGATTGTGGACAGCTCCCACAATGACAGAGAAAACCTTATCAGAGCTAAACACTTAAAGGGACAGTTGCCCCAAAAATAAAATTCTGTCTTTATTTATTCATCCTCATGTCATTTAAATCTTGTATTATATGATTCTTCCTAGAGTGGAACACAAAATAAGATATTTTAAGAAATGTCTCAGTTTGTCTTCATATTATAGATGTCAATTATGGTCCAGTGTCGTTTGGTTACCAACATCCAACACTCTTAATAATGAAGGTGCTTAAAAGGTTCTTCACAGCGATGCCATGAACCATTTTTTGTTCCACAAAGAACCATTCAGACAAAGGTTCTATGAAGAACCATCTTTTTCAGATGTTAAGTTTATGGAACCAAAAGGTTCTTTTATGTAATCAAATAACATTTTGAAGCACCTATTTTAAGAGTGTTCTGCAGAAGAAAGAAAAGTCAAACAGGTCTGAAATGAAATGATGATTAGTAAATGATGAAAGACATTTAAGAGCGATGGAGAGAAAGCAGCAACCTAGAAGGTTCCCCACCACAACAACGTCAGAGCAGAATGATAGCACTTGCTTTTATTCCCCTAACCTTTATGACATAAGTGTTAAATTACAGTGTACTAAAATGATTCCAGAAAGATTACATAACTACATATAATTTACAGTACTGTGCTCAGCGTGGCCTACAGTAGATGATGTCAGCCAAGAATAGTTCCTGAATCTAAGCAAGTTATTATATTTTTATGAAAGATGATAAAGAAGAACATTTTTGAAGTATAGCGTAAACAGTGTCAATACGATTCCATGCCGACTTTCAACATATCCAATAAAGAAATATTAAACTTATATATTTTTAAACATGTAACATCACAGCCACAATATACTAATGTTATTCAGACTGTTTCGAAATATGTCAAGATCTTTTTAGATTTCAGCATGATAAACTGATGATACAACTGACATAGCGAGATAAACAAGTAAACAACACAAAGAGCTCCAGAGACTAAATAAGAACGCTGACAATGACATTCATCTGAAAGAACCATTTAACATGAAAATAATAATTGAAAATCAATGAGCGTTTCAATCAGTTAAATGCCAGACAAGCAACAAGATCATCTGTCTGTATCGTGATAAATGAAAACGCTCATCTGTACAGTTCAAAATTCTTCCTTCATCCGCCATACGTGCAATTGGGCTTGGGTTTTTTTGGGCATTATTGGCACGACATGTCCAATGAGAACTTGATCACCGTAGATGTGCAATTGTGAGACTATTCAAATCTAATCTTTCGTCCAATCTTTTGTCCAATTGACCTGCCATCACTCAGTTTCTCTGAATGATAGTCACTTTCATATAAGTTATTAGTTTTCAAAGAAAACATTATTTTAAAGAGAGCTGTTGTAGGCAAAACAAGATGATGACATATAAGCATTATGTATTTTTTGTAATAAAAAAATGTAAGTATAAGAGTGAGTTTGTAAGAGTCTAGTAAGGTGTTAAACAAAGATGTGGAGACTGTGGAGGACACCTGTCAATGGAAAACCAGCACACCACATCTGTCTGGACCAAATTTTTTCTCCTCCAGCCTAATTACCCACATTAATTCTGTTATGAAGTTAAACTCTCAACTGTGGACTGCTGTCCAAAGGTTTAGATTAAAAATGCTTTAATTAAAGCTATGTGACTTGATTGATGGCAAATGTAATATAACGCCAAAAAAGCAGATGTAAATATAGACGCCTAAAGCAACACCGCCCAAACACAAATAAACACAAACCAGTGAAACGGATTTGATGATAATATGTTTTAACAATTCAAGCAGGTTACTTACTCATTAACTCCCAACCGACAGGGGAAAATGTCTTTAAATTTTTAAAGGTAAGTCAGTGAGTTTCTACAGAATTAGCAGGTCTCAGTGGTTAGAGCACGGCAATACCAACGCCAAGATCATGGGTTCGATCCCAGGAATTGCACTTAATTGGATACAAATGTATATGTAAATGTATAATGCTATGTAAGTCGCTTTGGATAAAAGCATCTTCCAATTGGAAAAAAAAAATTACCCCGAAAAGATTACAGCCCCGTCTGGCATCTTATTGGTTCAAGTTGTTGATGTTGTGTGGAGGCTTTGGTGCATCAAGAATCCATAACTTTTCATTAACAATATCTCAATAGGGTTTGTCAAACGTTTACGGATTTTTAGAAAACTAATTTAAATGTAAATGGTTTTTAAAAGACATTTAAAAATGGTAGACAGGCAATATGGCCGACCATTAAAAAAGTATGCATCTTAAAGGTGCTGTGTGTGATATTTTGTAAATACCTCCTTATGCAAAGAAGTAAAATCTGACGACATCTTTGTCCTGTGTCAGCCACCGTAGTGCCTCAAAAGGGAGGGGTGAGCCGTGGATTGAGCCGTTAGTTGCAAATCGCAAACTCACTGCTAGAGGTCGCTAAAATCTCGACATTAAGGAAATAAGGAATCTTATAAGAAGTTTTTAGAGCTCTTGGAGTTCACTGCTTCTGGCATCCAACAGTTAAAATCACAGAGACACCACACGGAATAGAATGTAAGCACCATGTTAACTTTCGCATATGAGGAAAAAGACACGCAAACATATGGTTTATTTCTGGGTGCAAACATATTTGAAGTATATTGTTCTAGCTCCTCAAGCAACTATCAATATTGTATGCAACCCATCCATCTGTAACAACAAACAAATCATTACTGTGATGTTGTTACGGTAAGTAAATGACATCTGCATGATGGTGCACCGCAGCCGATTCAATTAGCCGTGACATTTCTCTGAGCGTTTAATACCCAACAGCCCCTGGTTACAGACCCTACGAGTGCATTTATGAGGCCTGTATGTAAACAGCTCAGACCTGTGGAGACCAATCAGCACTGCTGACACGATACACAGCAATTATGGGCCACTCCATAGACTCCAGCTTAACATATCAATGAAGTGTTACAATGAAGGAATATCACGTGAACTGTTGGCCCTGACTGGACAGTAGACACTAATAAAAACTTGAATGAAACTTCATAATCCATGCTATTTAATAAGACATTAAGTAGTAGACTGTTTAGTAGACATCGTGCAGCATGCAACAAAAACTATGCCCGTATCCAAGTAAAACCATCAAGTCAGAAATCTTCTTATGATATTTTTTATGCATGCGCTGGATAGATATCACACTGTCAAACACTTGTTTCATATGATGAATCAGACATCACAGTGATCCACAAAAGCAGCAGAAATGCCAAACACCTGCGTGATGTGTCTGTGATGGCCCTGTTGCAAAAACAGCAAGCTGAAACCCAAAGAGACAAACACAGACGGCATTGATCAGCAAAACACACAGCGTGCCAAATGGAAGATGGCTCGGTTACTCAGTTACAAGACTGTGTGCGTCACTGATAAATAAAAACACAATGTTTATATGAACAGTACTTGAAGCAAGAGGTATATTTTAGATTTTAAGTCCTTCTACAATTTCTTTCCATTGTAACATCGTGTCTTATAGGAATAGTTGGCCCAAAAATGAAAATCATGTCAACATTTGCTCACCCTCAAGTCAATCCAAACCTGCATAAATTTCGTTCTGCAGATCACAAAAGACAATGGTAGAAGAACGTCGGTAACCAAACAGTTCTGGGGCACTATTGACTATCATAGAAATAAACTACTCTGATAGTCAGTGGTGCCCTCCAACTGTTTGACTTTGTGTTCAACAGAACAAAGAAATGTTTTTAACAACTTCAGGGTGAGTAAATGATGACAGAATTTCGTTTAAGGGAGAATTCTTTTCTTAACCAGACATGACCCAACAAGTTTCCAATACAAAGAAATTTGTCTTCAGCGAAAGCAATTGCGCTTTCAGATTTGATAAAACTTACTGCAAACCAAAGCCGCCCCTGAATTCGCCCCCTATTTCCTATATAGTACAGGTGTCCGACATTTTGTAGTGTTGTCAAAATTATGATCGAACAACTCATACCCTACATTCTTTCATTACTTTTTTTTTACCCACAATGCATTGTTGTTCACTCACTATACATTGCGAATCAACCGTCTGATAAGAATCAACTAGTGGATAGTGACCACAAATTCACGTTTATACACTTTATAGTTTCTTCTTGAGATGAAATGAATATTGTAGACAGTGGTGCTTTATTTTAAATATATGACGTGGTTTTATTAAACACAATAAACAATAGAATAAATGTGGCAAACAGTTGATTTGTTCTCTTTATTATAAACATACAAAAACGTGACAAATAAGGTGAAAATGAACTTTACCATTACATTATACAATCTATAAAGCCAAACGGGTGCATGTATTATAAACATTATGACGAATGTCAATGACAGTACTCTCAGACGCAGGTTATATTACGTCAGTGTCTGAAATCGTTCACTCATTTTCATTCTCTTTTCCACATATAGTGGAATATTAAGCATTCGCTAAATAGAGAATAGAGAATGATTCAGTGAATTCAGATGAAGCTTGCGATATATATTTATGCCACCAAAATATCATAAATATTCTGTCATGGTTCCACTATCATGTCATGTTTTATTCTTGTCTCGAGTGGAGCCATGGCATTGCCTGATGGTTTTTTGTGGGGAGAGATGTTTTTGACCCTGTTGGCCTTCCACACTCTCCTCGAGTCGCGTGATCATTCCTACCCTCCTGTTTCCTAGTTTGTGTTAATTACCTCTACTATAGGAGTCCTCATGTTTCATTGTCTCGTCGCTCGTGCATTGTTTGACCTAGTCTTACCTTGTAGCTGTTTCTGTATGTGATACATGCTCGTCTTAGCTCTTGATGTTATGCTGTATGTTTGATCTTGTTCCTTGTTCCTGTCAAGTAAGTCTAGTTTAGTTAGTGTGTCTATATCAAGTGTTTGTTTTTGTAGTTTTAGTCAGTCAGTGTTCTTGTATTCGTTTATCATTTACCCTGTCTTGTTTTCCCCATTGTGGGTTTTGTTTTGCCTCTTTGTTTAGTATTATTTGTAAAATAAATTCCTGTTTACCCCTTCACCTCCTGTCTTCCTGCCTCCTGCCTGCAATTGGGTTCTCCACGCCATGTCTCAATTTGAGACTCATGACAGAATGCACGAGCCAGACCGAACCCAGCAGGCAGAGAGTTCCACCTCCTTGGCGGCTCTACGTAGTCGCCAAGCGCATGTACTGTACGGTCTCCGACAGAAGGGGTCCGATATCAGGGACTTTGCCTGGGAATTCCTTGCCTCTGCGGGTAATTCGGGGTTCACCGAGGCGGAACTTAAAGTCATTTTCAACGGCTGCCTCGATGAACCCCTCAAGCCCTCAGAGGTAAGGATGCTGCGGCCCCTGGGTTTCACCGACCTCCTCCGGTACGCGATGCACCGGGAGGAGAGCCGGTACCCTGTCTCGCCAGGAACTTCACCACCCCTGGTTCCCATCCCGGAGGAACAGGTCCTGCGGATCGGGGTCGTAGGCCTCTCCTCACCTCCCGTACCCTCTCCTCCGTCCACCAGCCTCACTGGCAAGCGAGGAAGACTGGAATCCTGGGGGTCTTCGTCTGAGGCCTCCAACCCCGAGCCAGCTGAACCCTTCACCTCTTTCCTTCAGCCGACCACCAGGCGGGTGGCTCGGCTGAAGAAAAAGAGGCAACGGAGGGCGGCTCGGAGTCCGATGGATCCAGTTCCGGCGGTCCCGAGTCCGGTGGATCCAGTTCCGGCGGTCCCGAGTCCGGTGGATCCAGTTCCGGCGGTCCCGAGTCCTGTGGTCCCTGTTCCGGCGGTCCCGAGTCCTGTGGTCCCTGTTCCGGCGGTCCCGAGTCCTGTGGTCCCAAGCCTCAAGGCACCAAGCCCGGTCCAGCAACCGGCACCAAGCCCGGTCCAGCAACCGGCACCAAGCCCGGTCCAGCAACCGGCACCAAGCCCGGTCCAGCAACCGGCACCAAGCCCGGTCCAGCAACCGGCACCAAGCCCGGTCCAGCAACCGGCACCAAGCCCGGTCCAGCAACCGGCACCAAGCCCGGTCCAGCAACCGGCACTCCAGCCCGGTCCAGCAACCGGCACTCCAGCCGGCGTCCAGTCCAGTATCCGTTCCAGTGCAGCCGGCTTCCAGTCCTGTTTCCGTTCCTGTCCAACCGGCCTTCCGACCGGTGTCTAGCCCTGTGTTCCGTCCGGCATTCCAGCCGGGCTTCCAGCCGGTGTCCCGTCCGGCCTTTCAGCCGGTGTCCCGTCCGGCCTTTCAGCCGGTGTCCCGTCCGGCATTCCAGCCGGCCTTTCAGCCTGTTTCCCGTCCGGCATTCCAGCCGGCCTTTCAGCCTGTTTCCCGTCCGGCATTCCAGCCGGCCTTCCAGCCGTTGTCCAGCCCTGTACCCCAGCCATGGTCCAACCCGGCACTCCAGCCGGGGTCCAGCCCAGCAGTCCTGCAGGGGACTAGGACAGTTCCCACCAGGACTTCCCCTGTCAAGTCTCCTGGGGCTCCGCGCCCTGGCGCGTCCCCAAGGGCTGGAACTTCCCCACCCAGCCCTCCCCCTTCTGGACTACCCTTGTTTTCTTGTCTGCCCCCACCCCCCCTCCCTTGTTTGTTATTTTTATTATCCCACTCCAACCCATTCGTTATTTTGTCATGTATGCCTCTAGTCATGTTCTCCTTGTCTGTCTGGTTTTTGTCCTTGTCTTGTTAGTTTCCCCTTGATGAACACCTGGAGGTGTTCATTAAAGGGGGGGCTTATGTCATGGTTCCACTATCATGTCATGTTTTATTCTTGTCTCGAGTGGAGCCATGGCATTGCCTGATGGTTTTTTGTGGGGAGAGATGTTTTTGACCCTGTTGGCCTTCCACACTCTCCTCGAGTCGCGTGATCATTCCTACCCTCCTGTTTCCTAGTTTGTGTTAATTACCTCTACTATAGGAGTCCTCATGTTTCATTGTCTCGTCGCTCGTGCATTGTTTGACCTAGTCTTACCTTGTAGCTGTTTCTGTATGTGATACATGCTCGTCTTAGCTCTTGATGTTATGCTGTATGTTTGATCTTGTTCCTTGTTCCTTGTTCCTGTCAAGTAAGTCTAGTTTAGTTAGTGTGTCTATATCAAGTGTTTGTTTTTGTAGTTTTAGTCAGTCAGTGTTCTTGTATTCGTTTATCATTTACCCTGTCTTGTTTTCCCCATTGTGGGTTTTGTTTTGCCTCTTTGTTTAGTATTATTTGTAAAATAAATTCCTGTTTACCCCTTCACCTCCTGTCTTCCTGCCTCCTGCCTGCAATTGGGTTCTCCACGCCATGTCTCAATTTGAGACTCATGACATATTCTTATTTGGTGGTTCTCTAACTGTGGTACATATACAACTGGGGGTACACGTAGCGCCCCCTTGCGGTATGTAAGACGACAAGTCATTGAAAATTTTATAAAATAATGATAAGTGTGAATAAATGTAGGATTTTATGTGGAACTTTTACTACAGTTTGACACATAATTGTTTAGCATTGTAGGCCAGTCATGTGATATTATTCAATGTTATCAAAGCTATCAATTCAGAGGACCATAAAGTGGATGAATTGTGCAATGAATGGTTAATTACATAAAATTTAATTACATAATTCACTTAAAACCTCCTAACATGCATTTTATTTTTATGTCTGCATTTTTAATTACATTTGTTTTACATTAATATTCAATCAGCTATTGAAAACTAAGCAGAGCTAAAACGCTCAACATTCATGTTCCAAACTTGTTTTTGCAACCAATACAATGCAAAAAATTGAGGCCGCTTGTTGGTATGTATACGAGCAGATGGTACTCGAAATGTCTCCTTTTATCAAATGTGGACTTGATCGGAATAGTCTAAGAACCACAGTTCTAATGCATATCAGCTTACCATAATTTTTAGGTAACAGACAAAATGTCAAACCTAAAATAGACAACATTATTATTTAGATGTATAATGTTAGAGAAGCGTTTATTAGTAAGGCACTCAACAGAACAACTCTTATTTTTCAATAACGTCCAGTGCGGAAGAGAACAAGCTGATGCAAGATTGATGTAATATCGTCAACTTTAGTGAAAGACATCACATTTGGGGGCCTTTTTGGCTTTCACAACCTCATCCTAACAAGTGCATTTGAACGCTAAAAAAGAGCGCCGTAGGATGTCACAAGAGACAAAAACAATGATGACAAAATCACCGAGAACTAAAAAGAACGAAATGAAAATTACATTCAAAGAGAATACGTTATTTTATTGCAGTTTCTTTAACAGAGGTATTAGCTTGTCATTCAAAATTCACTGTCAAAATTTACCTTAAATATTTGTACGAACCTAAAACACAATTAAAACAAGAAAATAATGATTCAGGTTTCTGGTTTCTTTTTGTAACCAGCACCGTTTCCCCTGATAATTTATCTGCCTGCTCACCTGATTAACACGAACACCTGTGTGCCTTTGGCTGTTTGTTTGTGAGCTGTCGAAAGTGTTTAATTGCATTAGCTTGAGGTCAATGATGATTCCAGCTATTAATCTAACTAACGCTTCAAACATCTGTGTCTTTACACCAAGAGAAGTTCCAAAAACTTCCTCTTCAACTGCGATGACGTCACAATCAAGAGTTGCTCTAGTTATCCTCAGCTGCGATGACATCATGGAGATCGTCACTGTACGTTGTTCTTTACAGCTTTGATGACATCACTATAATGTTGCAAACATCTGTGTCTTTGCATTACAAAATTAAAGAGTAGGCTACTCTACAGACATGATGACATCACAATCTAGATTTTAAAAATCACATTTTTTATACATTTACAATTTAAACTAAAGCGCATATTTTGCTTTTCACGTGGTTGCGCTGACCATTCAACATTAGAATTATAACTTTCAAGCTGGATTTAATTTGTACTCTTGTTCTATAATCATTTTTAACCCCTGCAGTGTTTATAAGAACATTCATGGAGCAGATCTACCGTTTCACGAGGATCTCAAGCACTGTTCGCCATGCTCCACTAAAACGCCCCTCGGTGGCCATTTTAACCTCCTCATGAATAAAGCCTTGGGTGGAATTAAAGCCGGCTTTATTGAATTAGATTAACGGCGATGTCAATTCTCCCCTAATCTTTATTTAAATCTGAGTCTATTTACAACAAGCATGTGTAAATAAGCTAATAAAAAAAGGCAAGGCAATTTGTACTCGACTGCCTACACAAACACAAGCAAACTGATCTTCTAGATACGTTTGTGTCCTCCATGCTTCAGAGATAATGTGACTAATGAAAACTTACGATACAATATATTGAACTCACAATCCAAGTAGGCAATTTCTAACAATTTTTATATTAATCTGTTTCTTGTTCCTAAAAATGGTTGACAAGATTCAGTAGAAATTAATTTCAAACAAAGTCCCAGAGTGTCATTTTTATTGTGGGTCTGGCCTGATATAGCATACAAGCTTGTGAATAATGTTGAGAGATAAAACACGCGATACTCTATGTTACAGAACATGACAAAGTACACGAAGAGGCTGAGGAGAAATATTCCAGTGGTTTCAAATCGCCCCGCATTTCCAGAAATGCACCTTCTAAAAGCTCTAGATATAGCAGGTGCACCTGCAGATAAACATGTTTACGCCAGCACACAAACACACTGTGTTATCTACCAAACCTTCCCAAATGCACACACAAGACCAGACCTGAGGCTAATGATCGAAGGTTATCACTAAAACCTCTCTAGAGGCCAGATAGAGGGATATAAAAGTAGGTCCTAACCTCCTTTCACCAAAGCTTCACTAGCACCATCTCTACTGCACATCAATCTGAGACAGAATCCCTGTCCATTAGACCGCAGACAAACAACCACATGACAGCATTATACATGATAGCAGCACTGAGGCTTCAGTAAAACAAAGACACCATCTCTATTTCATCAAACCACATTTTCAACATCAGAGCCAGAAACGGAATCAAGTGAAGACATCCGGTTTTTGTGCTCCGTTCATCAAGAGTTTGGGGTCGATGTTGTGCTTGAAGGCTAGAAAATGCTGTATTTTTTTCTCTGTGTGAAATGAGATATTTCATGGCGCTAATGCAAAGACTAAGAGATGATGTAATGACAGAGATGTGAGCTTCAACATGCACATTACAGATGCCAGAAAATGTTTGCTGTTTTTCGCAAAATATACTTAAAATCAAATCCAAATTTTGACAATATTCAATCTTAATAATTTTGCTTTGGTTTAAAAATGATTAATCCTGGTCTATATTTAATATTAATTTAATATTATTTAATTTAATACGAGATATATCTGTACATGTAAAAAAAGAAGGGCAGCGAAGACGCCTTTTTTGGCCTTAATAATCCTTAAAAATGCTGGACATTCTAAAATTTTGCATCTTCATTAGGGATGTAACAATTAACTCAGCTCACGATGCGATTCACGATACAGATCTCACGATACGATTCATTAACGGTTTATTTTTAAAAAGGAGCTGAGACAAATTACAAATGAGCAACTGGCCTTTATTATTTCTCAAACGTTGCACATTTCTTTGTAAAATAAAAACATATTTTATGCAAAATAACAAAACTTAACTGCAATTTTAAAACAAAATTCCAAATCAAATAAAAAAATGCATCTTTAATATTTCTTGAATTTTTCAGAAATGTCAGTAAATCCATGCTTTTCAAGTTTGCAGTAAACACAGCGGCCCCACTGTTCAAAACATGTACTGCGATTCAATTAACATCTCAACCGGCTTGAAATGTAACATATTATAATCAACTTTTAACCGACTCACTGTGGATCGTCACATCCCTAATGTTCATCGCTATTTTCTCTATAATATCTGATAACTCAACCAGCTGTTTAAATAGTTTAACTTAAGTATTTTGTGCTTACAGCAATTCTTGGAACAGAAAAAAATTCTGCCCCTATTCAAATTGTATGACCTTCTTCACTCAATAGATTCAGAATAACACAAAAAATCTTGAACCTGACAACAGAGGGGAACTGGGTCAAGGTCTTTCCAACAAAGAGCATTATACAGAGCCCCTCGGGTTAGATTAAACCATCAAAATGTGACTAGAATACATAACTAAATATATGCATTTTGAGAAAATAAAGTACAACATGGGGAAATACAACTTTGGTTTAGTCATGCGGGTTTGAAACAACATGAATGCGAGTTAAAGGATGTTCGGAAAGATTCCCTTCAAAGTAAATCTACCACCAGGATAACAACCCCCCAAAAAAGTGTACAAAAGCAAAGGCTTTAAACATGACTACTAAAATGAGATATTTGAGTAAGTTAGGAAGAATCTCTCAGCAGCCGGTGAGAGCCGATGATCTATGAGACATGCACGTAATGAGTGTTTCCAATCAAATGGTGTTTTTTCTTCAAAAGGGCCTGATGAGCCGCTATCATGTGGATCTCATTTGAATATCAATAGAGCTGAGAAAGTGATTAAGCTTTGATGACTATAGCTGTGACTATTCTTTGACTCTGATTACACTGACGAACATCTTCAGAGACCCCCCTCCATCACCAAAACCTAATGTCACCTTGGGCTAAAAATTGAATCGTTGACGATATTAAGATTGCGCAGAAAATGATAGAATATTGTGAATATTAGAAAATTAAATTCATACCTCAAAAATGGCACCATTAGGCAATTTCACCCTTTACCTCTCACAAGTAGCACAGAATGTAACTTGTCTATATTAAAATGGCGACAGGAGTGAATGATGTATTAGAATTACTTGCCGAAAATAATCCAAACTGTAATATGGTGATGATTGAAAAAACAGATACTAAATAATATACAATGTATTTGTAAAAAGACAAAGGCTGGAAACACAGTTCATCCCTTCGAGCAGCATATGTTTGTTTTATAAAAGTAATAAGTGGTTATGTAAAGTCTACATTACTTTTTTTACTGCATGTCTGATTAAACATTTGAACGAATCAATTCAAATCTTACTTTTTTAATGGGAGCAAAAGAAAATTTCTATAGGACAAAATCAAAATTAATGAAAATTAAGAGACCATTTCAAAATCAGCTGGACATATACAGTTGAAAGAAAAAGTATGTGAACCCTTTGGGCTTACTTGGATTTCTTCATAAATTGGTCATAAAATGTGTTCTGATCTTCATCTAAGTCACAACAATAGAGAAACACAGTCTGCTTAAACTAATACCGCACAAACATTATATGTTTTCATGTTTTTATTGAACACAACATGTAAACATTTATAGAGCAGGGTGGAAAAAGTATGTGAAACCCTAGGCTAATGACTTCTCTAAGAGCTAATTGGAGCCAGGAGTCAGCCAACCTGGGGTCCAATCAATGTGATGAGATTGGATGTGTTGATTAAAGCTGGCCTGTCCAATAAAAAACACACACCAGTTTTGAGTTTGCTGTTCTGAAGAAGCGTTGTCTGATGTGAACCATGCCTCGCACAAAAGAGCTCTAAGAAGACCTACGATCAAGAATTGTTGACTTACATAAAGCTGGAAAGGGCTGCAAAAGTATATCTAAAAGCCTTGATGTCCATGTGTCCACGGTAAGACAGATTGTCTACAAATGGAGAAAGTTCAGCACTGTTGCTCCACTCCCTAGGCGTGGTCGTCCTGTAAAGATGACTGCAAGAGCACAGCGCAGAATGCTCAATGAGGTGAAGAAGAATCCTAGAGTGTCAGCTAAACACTTACAGAAATCTCTGGCACATGCTAACATTTTTGTTGACAAATCTACAATAAGGAAAACATTAAACAAGAATGGACTTCATGGGAGGACACCACGGAGGAAGCCACTGCTGTCCAAAAAAAAACATTGCAGCACGTTTGAAGTTTGCAAAAGAGCACCTGGATGTTCCACAGCACTACTGGCAAAACATTCTGTGGACAGATGAAACCAAAATTGAGTTGTTTGGAAAGAACACACATCGCTGTGTGTGGAGAACAAAAGGCACAGCACACCAACATCAAAACCTCATCCCAACTGTGAAATATGGTGGAGGGGGCATCATGGTTTGGGGCTGCTTTGCTGCCTCAGGCCCTGGACGGATTACTGTCATCGATGAAAAAATGAATTCCAAAGTTTATCAAGACATTTTGCAGGAAAACTTAAGACCATCTGTCCATCAACTGAAGCTTAACAGAGGATGGACGATGCAACAGGATAACGACCCAAAGCATAGAAGTAAATCAACAACAGACTGGCTTCAACAGAAGAAAATATTTTTTTATGAAGAAATCCAAGTAAGCCCAAAGGGTTCACATACTTTTTCTTTCAACTGTATGTCTCACATGGAATCACGAAAGCAGAATTCTACTATTAAAATATGTCCTCTGCTTGTTCTGCGTGTCTATGAGTGAATTAGTTGCACGCTATAACATGTTGCAAGTGTGACACTTGTGGATTTGTCTGTATTTTACTATGCGAGAACATGAACACATGAACTTCAACCACAGACTTTTTACGAGCATTTCACTGTTTGATTGGAGCTACTGTCGAACAGACTGAAACTCAAGTCCACATAATTTGAACAAAAATTTTTGTAGCAAAAACTATACTATATATTTTAATATTAACTATAATAACAAACATTTTACAGCAGTTTACTGTAGTACATACTATAGTATTTTTGTGGACAAATGCATTTACTACTGTTAAGCATTGAAAATACTTATATTGGTAGCAACAACATGATCATAAAGGTTTGGATTTAATTTTCACATCAAAATAATTCATTCTGTGGTGTATTCACAGCAGTGAAAAATAAATAAAGTTATGAACATCTATAAGGATTATGAATGCATGAATCAAATTTGCTCTGAATTTGACACTGTTCTCTGCATGTCATTTAATAGTTGTGATATCTACACCTATGAAAGAAGTAATAACTTAAACTAGACCAGAGGTTCTCAAACTAGGGGCCATAAATTGGATCCAGGGGTCCACAGATTTTGTGGCATTTTGTGAAACATGAAAATGCGTCATAGATTTTATGCAACGAACCAAAAGTATTAATGTTCCAGCATTGTGTAACTGAAGATGTTTTTGGTTAAATTAAGATTCTAAGTTTAGGAATATACATTTTTATTTGTGGGGGGGCGCAAAGGGATGCACTCTACACAAAGGGGGCCTTACAAAGAAAACGTTTAAGAACCACTTATCTAGACTACAGTGTCATGACATTATGAACATATCCTGACACATGAACTTTGACAGATCACATTGTCTCCAGTGTCTTCACTCCTATTGGCTGCCATCACATCACAAGTTTTTTGGATCACTGATGCATCACAGACACAGCCACATCGCCACCATCCATTTGCGTGCTTGTCGTACCAGACTGAAAATAAATGTCTGCAGGTCCTCTTTTAAAACCTTCAGGTGTTGGACTCATAACCCTCAAAACAACAACAATGGAAGTTTATTATAAAACTCACACTACACTACACACTACACACACTTCCATCCACGGTGTCAATGTCAACAAGTGACCCAGTTCTCAATAACATGTTTTAACTTGACTTGCTCAAAAAAGCATCAATATGTTGTTTGTATATGCAATCTATCTTCTTTATTGCGAGAGAGACTGAGCCGATAGCGTGTTTTAAGCAAGTACAACACGGGGGTGATGGATTTATGGCCGTGTACCGAGAATGAAGAGAAGATGAGCAGGGGATGAATGGGGCTTCTGCTGAGCTGCAATAAGAGCAGGATGAATGAGGACGTGTGGCTGTTTACATGCGCTTGTGCTGAATCATCACGTGGCTGGAGATGGTAAGAATTACTGCGCGGGTGGATGATGTGCTGCAGATTCCTGCGACCTAAGAGAATGCGATGCATACAGATGATGCTGAGAAATGTGACGTCATTGTTTACCGTGTCCAAAAACATCACCAAATGCTGTGTTCCCACAGAAAGAGCACCTTTCTAGACAATTTATTCCGAGATTAAACAGTGATGGCGATCATTTCCATAAGTGACGGCCCATACCAACTAAGGTCACGTGTGCAGAGTAGACCAAAAACAACTGTCCCTAACCTCCACCCCCTCTTTTCTGTAGATATTTTATATCTTTGGCTTGATGGCTGTGATCAATCCTCGACCATACCCTATGGTCTTCTCCATTAAGAACCCGTCAAAGCGAATGCCATCTTTTACCATTGCAATGATTGATTCGGAGTCATTGAGCTTCACCACTCAGCACATAAAACAAGGTGCCAACATTCCGTCTCAAGACCACTTCCCAATAAATGTGCTCTTCTGAGCCAGGCAAACACTTCAGAAGGACGGAGGAGGCTTCTACAGCGTGATTGCTTTGCGGGTAAAAAAAATCAAACACTACATGAAAAAGGAGACAAGAGCACACATAAAAAAATGACGGGAATTTGGAGGCTGTGTGAAAACAAGTCCTGCCTACAGTTTTAAGAGCCAATTAGTTTAACAAGAGATGTATCATCATGTTAAAATAAATACAACTGCAATACTAAATAACTAAATAAAAATGATTGAGATAATTCACATAAATAAGAATTCAGTCAACATTTATTCATTGTATGACTCTTTTTTTGATATTTTGAGAAATGCCTCAGGGGTTTTGAGGGTTCCCTCAATGGAGGGAAATGTTGTTTGGTTATCAATGGTCTTTGGAATATCGCAAATAAATAGGGCTGTGCGATATATATCGCGATTTAAGCTAATTATACATGTCTAAATCGATTCTTAAATCAATTCGATGTTTTATGCACAGTTCTTCCGTTAACTACGGCTCTTTGGTCAGTAGGAAGTAGTCTTAAAGAGATTGTGTCGTTTACAACGTACATTTGAAAAAGTAACACTATAAATATACTTAATTATCAGGAAAATACCTGAAAAAGTTTGAAGAACAGCGATAGAAAATGACCACTGGCATTTCCAGGAACTAATTGTTCTTCTTGTGATTCCCATTTTCGAAGTTTCTGCGCGACTGCGCTCCCTCTGGCTTTCGGATGTGGCTGCATTTAACCGTAAGTCATTGAGAAACTGTGAGCATAAGAATCATGCGATGTATCGCCCAGCCCTAAAAGCAGAACTTAAGGTAAAACTCTTCTTGAAACCTGAATGTCTGACCACAATTCTAAAACAGCAAAATCAATGACAGAAAAAAGGCATTTCCAGGACAAAACTATTGTCTTTTTGCACAATTTTAACGCTGTCTGTAAGAGATTTAAGCAGAATATATGAATTGGCAAAGATGAACGATGATTTTTGGTGCCAGTAATTATTCAGTAGTCACGGCAACTGGCAGAAAAGGCTAACTAGCCAAAACTTGAACCCCAGGGGTGACAGCAAAACCGCCGCCTGAGGGCAACGCAGAGATGACCGCTAACTGAACTGACTGCCTTTAAGGGATTTTGACAAAGAGCCCAAAGGTTCACAACTGACAGGCCGATGTATCATTTATACAGCGAACAGTTTGAAAGTCTCTTCGTCTGTGAAAGTTCTCATTCATCCGCCTCATTGTGAAATGTCAAGATGTCAGGTAGAGTTCAATAAAGTAAGTTTTTCTGTGCATTCACACTCTACGAAACTCAATAATTCAAGCTCAAAGGTGTTTAGACATTCTATGGCATTTGAAGTCTGGCTGTAATCACCACAAAGTATTCCAGCAGTCATGCAAATATCCATAAACTACCCATCGCTCTAATCTCACTACAACAGCTTGCCTGTGTTCGTTGTTATTTGCAAAGCATCTTGTGTTGGTTTGATCCTCTCGAATCACAGAGCGGATTTGAGGCTTTAGATAATGAAAAGGATGCTAATAGCGGCTAATCTGATCTACTGGGAGTAAACTGGAAAATCGTAGAGAGGTCTTGGGCAGCGGAGACAAGGATTATTACCATTGTCAACTCTTTCACACTCATACACTTTATCTGGCTATTTCCCTGCGCTATTTGGCATGTCAGGAATGGTGTGCGCTTTAAAAATTGTGTCTTCGTTGTGTGCGGTTGTCAGTCTAAAGCGACAAACACTAATCCGGCAACTTGGGAAAAGGAGTATGAAATCGACCCCGACACCCCAGGGTCAATCCTGGGGATAAAGGGACCATCAAGGACTGATAAGAAAAGATGCCAAAGAAAATAGAAAATATCCCATAAACTGCCCCCATATGGGTGAGGAAAACAAAAAACCATTACGAAAAAAGAGCGGTTCTCCACGGTGCGACGGCTATTGAGGCTGCCCGGGGTAAGTGGGGGAGAGTATTATCCATGGTGTCTATCGAGGGACAGCAGCAAGCCCGGTGTTATTTTGAGACTGTGCTGGTGGTTGGTTTGGCCCTGAAGGGAGAAGCTTGTTCATACTGGAGTTTATGTGGCATGACTGCTCCAAATGAAGCTGCCAAGCATTGTGGATCGGCCAATTAATCCGCCAATTGTGCTACATTGGAGCGGCGGAGACGCCTTCCCGGCGGCAACACCTGAGTTTACAGGTTCAGAAAAAACCATGTTGAAGGTTTTGCTTTGCTTACTAACTTAAATGGCACTGAACCTGCACCGCCACACCATTACTCCTCCGGAAGGTCTGATGTGGTCGGTCCAGACTGGGTTCTGATTACTTTTTGCTTTTAACTGAGGCTAATAGGATGGTCGACTTTGTTGTCTCCTCTTACCGCTACGCTGACCTTCAGTATATATGCTCAAACAAACAATGACCTCGGGTTATTTTACAGAAAGCAGGACGCCAACGCAGATAGAGTTACATAGGGACGCTGATTTCCCCTGACCAGAAAGGCTCTTCTACTGACCCTTGAATTTCAATTCAACCCTAAATACACTTCTGAGAATGGGTGCTTGTTTACCGCAGGCTTAGTATACTACTGCGTTTAGCCCCCAAAAAAACTATACGAGCTGGAGATTCAAGACAAGTTGAGAACAGTGGCCACTGTAGACATACTCCTATAATGTAAGAACAAGTACTCTTATTAGTAAGCAAATTTATCTAGGCAAATTACTAGTTAAACAAGTTATTAACTTAAAAATAACTTTAAATAAATCTTTGAAACAAATACATGAAATGCATCTTATCAGTAATGCAAAATCCACCAAGGCTCATACATACTAAGGGAATACATCTTGAATGTTGTTTATTTTTCTTATCCCACTAGCAAATAATATCCTTATTCGAAGCATAATCAGAGGTAATAAGACATTCTATTAAAAATAAATAAGGTTTATGCCTAAAACAAGAATGTGTTGAACTCCAGTAAATATGAAGCGTTACCCATCTCACACCACCTGTGCTACTTGAAAGACATCTTGAAGCATGACACACGTTGACAACAGTGTGCTATTACGATAAGACATCATTGTTGTCCATAATAAATAAACCAATAGACTCCTAAATATAGAAAACATAAATATCAAAAACACTTGGAAGTAGGCAACCAACACAGAACAAAAAAATACTCAAAGCCTTAGCAACGCCCTGACAACCATTCAAGCATTATGGCAATCATAACACAGTCAAGTACCACTTATGTGCTTAATGAATGCAAACGTATTTTTATATATTTTCGTTTTTCATACACCATGTGTTCATCCTTTTTGTGCTTTTCAGCAAATTCAAGCAGGCTTTCGACTTTATTTTTATATTTATTCACACTGTATTTCCGAGTTTGTACTCAATCTGTCTCTGTCTACCATGTATTTACATGATTCTCCTGCATTTCCGCTGACCTGGGGATCTAAGGACCAGCCCATCTCCCCACAGGCCCTATTACACACCTCTGAAGACCACGAGGAAAACTGGTTCTGCAGTCCTCCGGGGATGGCAGGCTGCAAATCCTCTGTCTTAGAGTTTATTATTCTCTCATCTCACTTTGGTGGCTGCTAGCATCACTTAGACAGGGCATGGAGAGCCACGCTTGCCTTTGAGACTGTTAACGCTTGAACTAGAGGCAGCAAGCATTGCTGGCAGAGATTTGTCTGGTACTAGAGGAACTGATGCCGTCAGGATACGTATCAACAGGGGCATTGTACTGTAAGAACAAACCATAATATTTGACCATTCTCCATATAAATATAAGTCTTATTCTACACGGTAGCAATGTATCTGTCTCTTGCAAATGTGCAGCACATGTCAATAAAAATATATATATACATAGATAAAAACACCAATTGAAACCCTAGCAGTAGTAAACAGAAATTGGATCTGGGGACCTGTGATTAACAATACCCATTAGCATCACTGCCTAGACTAAAGGATCATGGGAAATGTAGTAACATAATGGAATATGTTTATGCAAAAGCCCTTTACTCGACAGACAAAGAACAGAGGGTGCTGTGTGTCTCTGTGCCTCACCACAGTGGCTGTGATAAATGAAGCTACCCACTCAATGCGTGCTGATAACCTGAGCACTCTTTTCCCACCGCAGTATCACAGCTCAGTCAGAAACAAACACGGTTCCTTCTTTTTAACAAACAACATCCCCTCATTCTAGAGAACTCCACAGCGCCTGATAACAAACACCATTCCCTCCTTTTAACAAATTCTACAGCGTCTGATAACAAACAACACTCCCTCATTCTAGAGAACTCCACAGTGCCTTATATAAAAAACAATCACTGTTCCCTCCTTTTAACAAATATCACAGCGTTTGATAAACACTATTTACTCATTCTAACAAACTCCGAAGTGTGATAACATCAACATTGCCTTCTTCTAAAGAACTCCAAAGTAGGGCTGTGGAAGATGCATCGCGATTCACATTAATGGGCTAGTTGCTCATTGCCTTATTCTAAAGAACTCCAAAGCGTCTGATAACAAACACTATTCACTCATTCTAACAACCTCTCATTTTTCTGAAAACAGACACCCTTCCCTCAACCTAACAAACTCCACAGGATCTGATAGCAAACACCATTCTTTCATTCTAGCAGCCTCCAAAGCATCTGATAACAAACACCATTAGCTCTATTGAGCAAACAATGCATGTGACTGCCTTATCGCGTACACTTACACTATCATTGCTTAACTAATAACCAGTAAAACAGTAAACATCAGCGCTGATACAAAAGAAGCATCATTACTCCTTCAAACACAAACATCATTAAATGAGTTTGTGAAAACAACTCAACATACGCTTATAAATGATGTGAGGTACATCTTGGCTGAAATGCACAAACCTCATTACCTCTGAACACAACTACCATAGCATAATTTACCATAAATTGACAAGGGCAGTTAGTCCTGAATTTTAACGACTTTGACAAAAAAAAGAAAATAAAGAAAGGAGATTTGAAACGTATGGACTTGTTATCAAATGCTCAGAACAACTGCAGTATTTTATAAACATTGGTACATTTGTCTGTTAATATATTTAGATCATTATTTTAAAACAATCTGTAACATTAAATGACTGACTTTTTACATTTATTGATTTAATTCATTTAGACAAGTTTGAGATTCAACATAAAATTGACTGTGCAAAAATGTACAAAGACACAGAAATAAAAAAGATACCGACCTTAAGATCTTAAGTGCCTACAGATCTTAAGTGCCTTAGAGTTTTGATTTTAAGAGACGTCTCTAACTGTGTTTACAATTGCCAAGAGTCCAACGTCTGCCATCAAGTCTGAGAAATCAATATGAATATGGAAAATGTATCATCAAATTCTTTGAAGATCAAATTATGACCCAAGCTATTCGCATTTTAATTGTATAGCTGTGTCCTAATGTGTTTCAAAAATTGACTGCAATTTATTTTATTTTACATCTTCAAAGGAGCGTCTGAGAAATAAATGATACTTACATCTGATTTAACTCCTTTAGCCATTATGCTTTCTGAGTTGTAAAAGAACAACCTCAGAGCAAGAGAAATATGTCCTTCAGAAAAAGACAGACAGAGACAGACACGTATCTATAAAAAAACATGTGCTGGATAGCATAAGTACCAGGAGATGCTTGTGAAGTTTTTCTGTGAAGCATCTCAAGAGGTTTGTTTTATTTTGACTGTTGGTTTTATAAGTCATAAAAGACCTCTACAACCACAACAACAACAGTTCTAGGGATTGTTCTTTAGATTCAGAACAGCAAGTGAAGTTAAAGGTCCTACAGACATATTTCTTCCTTTCCACAGCGAGTTACAGTAGTAAACCTTTATCAGTTAACTTTTACCTAACTTACAAGAAAGATTTAAAGTTATACTCATCAACATTTTATATTTTGTGCTAGCAATGACCTGGCAACCAGATGTACACAACTTCACAACCACATAATAAAGGCTGTTTTTACAGCACAAATTAAAGTATATTTATATTCGTTTTATGCTAATATTCCGTATTCAAAATGGATGCGAGTGACAACAAACAAGATTCGACTAAAAACTTGGAGACACCTTATGCTAACAACATCACAGTACACAAAATACCTGCATACAAACTGGAAGTGATCCACATGGCACATGATAATGTGGCACAAATACTTCTCTATAAAATTCCTACACCACAATCTTTAAAGAGCCCGGCATTTGCATAAAGCACTTGAATCAGTTTGATGAAATTTGACCGTCCGTAGTAATATTTTTATGGTTTATGTATTACAACAAGTAAAGTAATGAGTAAATAACTATAAAGTCATATTATGTTAGACTTTGGATAGATCTAATAAGTGCATCTGCGCAGTTGCACGCAATGTTTGTATACTTTAACCACCTCCAAGGATAGTGGGGGTCTAGAGTCCCTGGCTCTGTTATTTTGGGGGTCGCGGGCTGAAACGTTTGGGAACCCCTGGAGTAAATGATAAAGGAATCTTCATTTTTGTGTGAATTGTCCCTTTAGGTTTTTAACTGCAGTTAGGATGAATGGGATATTTTGGACAGTGCTCAGCATACAACCAGCTATTTCTACTAGAATTGCGTTCTTGTAAGGCCACCTATAGAGCTAAAGCAGTGTGATTCATTACAGCCAGAATCAATGATTATTCCACAAAGCCCTCATTACTGTCACCTACTGCCGCTATTGTTGTTATTGTTGAATCTCATCATTTATCTCCACAATGAAACTGAACAATTTTCTTTTGACTAATGAAACCCCCGCAGATAAATAGGTGATTTTAGAAAAAGAAAAAAACAAGGCTGGTGGCACTGTAAATAAACGGAAACATTTATAACAATTTTAATTACAGAGCGAAAAGATAATAAAATATATATATTTCTCACATCACATGAGATAAGGCAGTGTTCACACTTGACTTCTTTTTTGTGAAAGGATAATATGATAATGCCGCTTTTTTAGTAAAAAAAGTTGTGGTTACAAATAGCAGCCGGCAATGTTCAAAGATAGCATTTGTGCACGGAGGCAGTTTAGAGAGACAGGCTTCATAGGCAGTGCAACGGAAGTCTATTTTAAATATAAACAGACAGCGTCTTTGCAATAACCAATCACATATTTAAAAACTACAATACTAATTTCTCGCTACAAAGGTATGCTCCATCGGGCGTTACGACCAGCAGTTTATTTTTTTTCGAGCATGAGCCTTCTCGACCAATCACTTTCC
The DNA here is from genome assembly GCA_029783895.1 of Triplophysa bombifrons. Lineage (NCBI taxonomy): Eukaryota > Metazoa > Chordata > Actinopteri > Cypriniformes > Nemacheilidae > Triplophysa > Triplophysa bombifrons. Next base: position 27,305,658 of record CM056452.1, read on the forward strand.
TCGCATGTTGTTACGGAGTCAACAGGTCTGTGTCATTGGTTAGCTGTGAAAAACGTGCTTGATGTAGGGCGTTTTTTTCACGAAAGTTTTTTCAACCTCAAAAGACACTTTGACCAGCAGAAAAAGAAGCTGTCGCTGGCATTAAGAAAGCTCTAAGGACTTTTTTTGAAAACACGTTTTTCTCCATAGGATTGTAATTTAAAACAGACGCAAGCAGCTTCAAAAAAGAAGTCAAGTGCGAACATGGCCTAAGTTTTTTTTCTGGATTACATTATTAATAACTGGTGAATAACGGGGAATGGGTGGGCAGCAGCTTATGTTCATTTCAGTTTGATTGACAGGTTAGATGACACACCCCTCACAAACTTTTTAACATATTAAAAAGATCCCTTGTGTGAATTTTCTTTCCTATGGGAGGTGACCGCGAGTAAGACTGTGAGATATCTTCACAGAGACTGGCAGCCTCCTCTATGTTTCTTTGAAATCTGGCCTGGACGCCCACTCGCAGCTGTCTCTAGAGTTACACGGCTGGCTGCAGGAATTGTGTTTTTGAATTCTGCTATACCTGCTTAAGAAACTATGAGACGAAGACGACACCGAAGGACCTGTAAAGACTTGAGTCATGCCAATGGCAACATTTTTGAGCAGGAAATTATAACCATTCATAATTTCAAAAACTTGATTCAAATTTCCATGTTCTATTTCAAGTTAAAAACAACAATTCACTTAAAAACATCAGTCATTATTTACTGTTATTCTATTTCAAATAAGTATGTTGCTATTTTTAGTAGAATGGGATGACAAATTGTACATTGGGAGCTTAATGTTATACTTCAACCAAAAATGAAAATGGTTCACTTAAGTTTCCTCAACTGCAGTTGTTTCTAAATCTGTATAAATGTCTTTGTTCTGATGAACACAAAGAAAGATATTTAGAAGAATGCATATAACCAACCCGTTATTGGCCACCATTGACTACCGTAGAAGGAAAAATTACTTTATTATTCTTTTTGTTCAGTTAAACACGAAAGAAGATATTTGGAAGAATGTAGGACAGCAAACAGTTCTGGGGCACTGTGGACAACCATTGTCCTTTTTCCCACAATGGTAGTCAATGGGGTCCAAGAACTGTTTGGCTACAAGCATTCTTCCAAATATCTATCTCTTTGTTCGACCCAACAAAGAAATGTACACAGATGTTTACTTAAGCAAGGGCAGAATTGTAATTTTTGAGTGAACTCTTTAAAGTACCTTTAAGTTTAATATAACCAAACTTTACTTGGAAAACTGACTTTCTTCATAAAAGTTGGGTAATCTAAACGCACAAGAACTGTTGTCTTGCCTTTTATGTAAATGTGAATCTGCCCTGATTCAGCAGCCCATTAAAATCAGTTCCTTTCCATATTAGTACTGATGAGACAAAACTATAAATGACGTATTAAATATGATTAGAATAAGCATTTATTCAGCTTATGAATATTTTCTCAGGAGTTGTTTTTATGCAAAGGATATAAAGCTGTACATCTTATTACTCTATATGAATTAAATGATGCAGTGACATTTACAGCATGAAATGCAGATGTTTGTCATAAACAGAGTATTAATAATAGTAGCCTAATAGTTTGGACTAACATAAATAATCATTCAAATATCTGCTGCCTAGCATTACGCTAAAGAACCATTCAACAACGTCATATAAACGCCCCGGCAACCTCCCACAATCTCTTGGCATTGTGGCAGTACACAGCCTTATTCAAAAGGTGACCAGTCCTTAATTCTCTGTAGTTTTTTCTTGCTGTGCATTGTGTATTCTATGTATACATTTAAATTCTGTATATTCTTGTACAGTACATTGTAATACTCCATTTGAAAATGTAAGCTGTTTGTTTTTGTTTAAATTCTCTCTCACATGGGGGGCAATAAAAAGGGGATTACTTTCTAATCTTTATTTATCTAAGTGAATGTATGTGTCTACCGCATGCGGTTTGAACGAGCATGACCATTAGTCGAGCTGTCTCCTGCTTTGCTTTGCATTTCCTTCCCGTCCCCAGCGAGCAGGATGTGCTGGTGTCTCCACGGAGATGTTCTTCAGACGTATACTCTCCGCACGGCACGCCACATAAATCTTTGAATACTCGCACCACTGAGATTCCTCCTCGCAACTCAAAGAAATCTCTTAATTATAGCACTTAACATAGCACACGATAACCGCAGTCAACGCCGCAAAGCGCATAATTCACTGCGCCGAGAGCCCAGACCTCAGAAACACTGAGCGTAAAGATGAAATGAAGATGGAATGTTTTTTTACCCGTGACGCTCTGTAAGAATCGCTAAGAAGGGCTCTTGAGAAACCCCATCAGCGACGACTTTCTATATTAAAATGATGAAGATATAAAACGGAGAACGCCATTTCAAGCTTGGAGAATGTCAACATTCAACCTGGAGTGCAGAAACATGTGTGTTTGTTCAAACGAACGAAATATCAAGGATAATATCTTACAATGGCTTATCGTAACTGAGGATGACTTCAAATGGACATGCAGACCAGTTCCAAGAAAGTTAAAGCCTCTCTGCTGAATTCTATGCGATTTAGTTG
>CM056452.1:27313253-27348253 GCA_029783895.1 Triplophysa bombifrons
TCTTCTGTAATCTGGAAAAACAGAAATATAAAAATAAAAAAATAGTTTTTTCTGTAAAATTATAGGATACAAGGATATATTTAGGAGTTTTTCCCATTTTTCTTGTAAATGTGTTGTCTTGTTCTGTAATTTTATAGTTTTTGACTGTATTTCAAAAATAAACAGTAAAAAAAGAAATCTTTTCTGGCACCTGGATCACCAGAAATAAACGGTGAAATAACGGGTTTCCCTGTAAAATTACACCCCCTCACATCTTCTTGTAAATTTTAAGTCTTTTCCTGTAATTTTTTCAGTTTCAGTAAACATTAGGGGGCAGTTTCCCGGATAGGGATTGTTTTAAATTAGGATGTTTAAATCATTTTTAAAAACATTGCTGATGTACATCTTGAGACACAACTATCACACTGATATATTTTAAGATAAATCGTTGCAAGTTGTTTCCGAGAAACTTCTATCATTTAAATTAGTCTGGGTTTAGTCTCAAACCCATCCGGGAAACCACCCCCTAAAGGTGTGGACTAAGATACACATTCACTCCAGCACTAAAACTCTGTTTTATTCAACTGTGGCACATTATGAAACCCAAAGCACCAGGAACAGACATCTGAAAGCTCCAAATTTAGAATCAAAACTGAAGCATTGGGCAAATATTGTAAACACGCCTGAAATTCTTCCGATGAAAACGAAGATGCGGTTTCAGCATAATGATAAAAATACATCGGAGACCATACGAATGCTGCTATGTGCAGTTTAAAATATGTCCATTGGTTGTCCATCATTCTTCCTCCTTCACTTAATGAATAGTGGGAATATTCTCCTTCAGAAAAAAGCCCTGCAGTATCATTGCCACATGTACTCAAGCACACCAGATGCTGTTCTGTCAATTACAGGCATCTGTCCAATCAAATCTGAGTCTATATCCATCTGCTCAGAGACATTGAGATAGAAAAGACTCATCTGAAGTGTTTACTGTGTTTGTCAGAAAATATTTCCTTTTACCCGCTCTGAGGCTAGGAGCAATGAGAGTTATTTCTCATAAAGGTGTGATTCCGTTGAAAGAAGAAAACAATCATTTTACATAATACATTTTTATTGTTTGACATTGTTCTGGTTCTTCATATCGCCATGTGTTTTGAGTTTGGCTATTTATTCCTCAGGCCATGAGTGCAATAAATTTTATTTACAATAATCACACCGACGTGTGCCTACTAACAGCCACATCCATGAACACAATTACAAATGAGATGCCTTTAATATCCAATTATTTCTCCCACACATCGATGAGTTTTAATGAGAGCAAATTTACATTTCTCATCTGCGTCTCAGATATTTGTCCTGAGAAAAAAAGAGTTAGAAATCGTATTAGAAGAGATGTCAACAATATCTCAATATGAACTCAGACATTTCTCATAAAAATGACCCAAATCCAGATTATTTTACATATACAATACATACATTTACACCTCCGCTTCATTGGTTTCAACAATTACATTCAAAAATGTTTTGGCTGATCATTTCTGGATAAATATTTTTGACTAAGACTCAACTGGGCTATAAAAGAGCATCGCTGCGCAATGACATGCATTCGTTCTAATAAAGAGCATTTTGACTATTGAAGTTTAAACGATGTCAATGGTGAAGTCAGCTTTTTACTTCTACGAGACACATTTCCTTTGCTGTATGTGTGTGCCATAGAGGTGATGTGAAGTGTTTTGTTCTCAGCCACAGAGTCTGACATTAAATTACCGTTGCACGAAACCTCTGAACCAGCAGCAATCCAGCCAAAAAGATTGTTTTGTTCAATTTCCGAGTTGAAACAACTAACTCTCCTCGCATAACTTGTAAAGAAATGTGCAGAGTCACTTAATCCTATAATTTAAACCCTGAATATATTTCCATCATCCACTGTTCTGCACGCACAGGATTGTGGGATATCACAGCCAGTGAAGAACGCCTTTCTGTTGCATACAGATATCAAGCAGATGAAGTAATCTCAGCAGACTGAATGTGACACAAACACTGATTTCGGCTGTGCTTTGTTGCTTTCCTGAATTCATATGACGCCTCCGAGAGCAGAATTTATTGGGCTTCTGGAGGCAGTTCTGAAAGAAAGTTATAGGATCAAATCAGAGAAGCAGATAAAACTGGGGTTTCAGAAAATGTATGAAGTAAGATGTATGTGTACTTTATGGCTGAATGTATAACTACCAGGATGTTTTGCATACATGAACATAGCATGCGGCACCTCTTACATTCACCAAAATGAACACATGTCACATGTAGGGGTTAACTGTAAAACAGATGTTCTTCATTGTTACACAGGGTCGACCGAGCTGGTAATTTTCTCTCAATGTTAGACGACAACGTTTTGATGTGTTTTCAGGGTTGATATTGGACAAAGAGTGCTTTGCCAGCATGAAAGTAAATATCTTCATGTGTTTTTCAGTTTGTTACTTAGTTGTAGAAATCACCAAAACCAACCTTATATTATCTTAATCTCTATAATTGTGCAGCATTTTCTCATTTCTGTCCACATTGATCTATAACAAAAGGATGGTTAGATGAGGGACGGCTGGATGATAGATCTGTGAATAGCAAGTTATTTGTGTTGAAACTAAATTTTCTAGCTAGTGTTACACATTACCCTCTGTTAGAATGAACCATGGGGTAAATTGTGACGTTTGCACTTCGGTGACTTTTGCTGTATTTGTGCAAGAACGGTACGTTCTAGAAATAAACTTTAAATGGTAATTTGTAGGCATGACGTTTAGCTTGTGTACAAATCTGGGACTGTGTTCTTAAAGCCTCTAAATATCCTGTAAGAAAGCTTTTAATGTAGCTTAAAAACTTCTATGTGGGAGTCTTAGCTTATTAACGATTCAGGATCAATCTGAGAGAAACTCTGAGCAAGGAAAAGACAAAAACGTTGATGTTAGTGTGGAGGCGGGGCTGACCCCGTTGCTATGTAAGACACAGTCTTTTAAAGACTGTGATTGGTTGGTTGTTCTATTGACTCAAAATATTCTTATTGAAGTTAAATGGAATAATGTCTAATTAATGTAAAAAATGTATAATATAAAAAAAATGTTGAACATATCATTTTATTTTAGTGTAGGTAAGACACAAATTAATTTAATTAAGACTACTAAAACAATTAAGTTCATACAACAAGATTATAATGAATCGTTTCAAACTAATTATATTTTGTTGTTGAAATTAATTAAATTTTTCGTGGAAAAGTTTTCCTTAATTTAATTAAGTTAGTTCAGCAACTTTTTTGTTGTTGAGTGTAGCAACATATGACATTACACTCCATTTAATTTCTTGTCTTTATTATTTTTTCCTTGAAGATTCACACTCGGATAAATAGCCAATATCTCTAGAAGCCGCTGTCTTCTCTTACAGGATGAAACTGGTTCAAACTTTCTCGGCAGTAGCTCCAGTGGGACGAAATCTGAAAGGTGGAGCGATATCGCACTGACACAATTAAACTTGCCAGCTCAGATGTCATTATGGTGAAGCAGATCTCATCCAACATCTACGTGACCTTCAGTGGCCCATGCATCGGTGTGGCAGCATGACCTTTCTCTGCCTCTTCTCGTTCTCTTATCTTTTATATTACGTGATAAAACCCAGATCATTTCTAACCGGTCTTCTCTGGCTTCGCTGAAAAAAAGGGGAATTGTCATATCAGCTGTAGAGGAAGATGTGGAAGGATTCCCTGCGCTGGAGTTGGCTGATGTGCTCTCATCACCTGCTGACAGCGCTGGGTTTAATGTCACGCGGACACATTGTCACGGTGATAAATAGGAGAAGCATTGACAGCCATTGAGTGTCATCATTACGCACCTGTTTCTCTTTGTCATGTGAATGTCTCTCTTTAAAGAAAGCTTGATTATGATTAAACCTTTCACAAAACGTTCTTTGTGGTGAAAAAAAGGTTCTTTAGATTATAAAAAAGGTAAGAAAAAAATGGTTTTGTCTGAATGGTTCTTCATGGAACCAAATGTTTTTATTATATATGGCATCACTTGGAAGCATCAAGTTTCAGTAGTGAAAGCTCAAAAAAAAGAAAAAAGAAATGAAATAATATAAAACAAAATAAAAATAAAAAACATATTTTTCATAGCACCGCTAGCCCCAGACGGTAGAAAACCAATGGGCCCAGAAACTGTCAGAATTATTACTGCAGGATCTACTTTTTTTAATTCTACAAACTAGAAACTTGGAAATTTCCTAACATTGACATTAGCTTGCATAAGCAAAATGTGCCTACATGATGGCGTTTTGAGAATTGTGAATTTATAATGTTTCATTTTAGCATGTCACTATGTTCTCAATTGTGTGCTGGTTGGTGTTTTTGGTGTTGGCTGCAGTAGATGGTTGCTATTACGATAATATCTGAAAATTATGACTTACAACTTTCATTATTAATTACTTTTAAATTTAGCAGAAAACTGCCGGGAACATTTGGAAACATGTCAAAGTCAGAAGTCACAAGTGACGGCTTGCGATCGCTACTGAGGCCAATTTGACGTGAGGTATAATTAAAGTTTCCATTAGAGTTTTCAGGGCTGGAAAATGAGCACCTTTTCATTTATATCACAGCCCGTGCTGACAGCGGACTTCAACAAATGTTACAAAATGATGACAGGAATTGAAAAGAATATGAGGAGCCGTGATTTGTAAAATAAACAAAGCATAATAATTATTAAGCTCAAGATATGATGAAAGAGCATCTGTCTGTATTGTTTCAATGGAAAAAAATACTCTATAAAGGTATTTTCATTATTTAAGGTCATTTCTCCTAGACATCACTGAGATTTTAGAAGTTTTGAAATTCACAAATCAGAAATCAGAAGCGAAATAACCCATTAGGAGAATTTCAGATCAGATTATGTTGGACGTTCATGTAATTTTTTTAACTATTACAATGTCCTTTAAATGACATTTCATGTAGTGTATAATGTTGCTGTGTGTAAATGTAAGCAGTTGTTAAGCCGAAAGTGAACAAATAACAAAGTTATTGGCTTGGGAAAAAAAGAGTCGACTCTGAATCACGCGAACGAGTCGTCTGGCGTTTTAATTTCAGTTTCGGGTCAGATTTACGTCACTCGTTGTAATGACTGCCTACATTCTATTTGCAACACTGATCGGCAATAAACCAATCACAGCAGACCAGACCATCTGTCCAATCAGATCAGAGTACGCTGACAGAAAGGAGGGGATTAGACAGATGAATTGCCGAACAAATCATTAGACAGTCAGTCAAGAAGTTAGGCAATAATAACAGCCTATTATTAGAAAATGAAAGTGTTTTAACATCGTGTATGTATGTAAACCTGTTGTTGGACACTCCATTAACCAAAGTAGAACCTTAAAAATCTAAATATATTTACTCTTTAAATAACCAAGTGTAAAGTGATGTAATGTAACATACATTATGTCAAACAAGCTCCATTAAATGGTGCGACTCAATTGCATTTCTCATTAGATACACATTACGTTGCAAAAGGTTAAATCGCTGCCGTCCTTCTGAGACCTGGTATCTCATTATTTCATGATTTTTTTGCCATAAATCATTATTATTTGGCACCCTTTTTGTTTGTAACTGGGTTTCGGAAGTATCTAAACAATATAAGTGCTTGTCAACACAGTATTTGATAATTTTAAAGTCCCAGTGTTTTTCCATACACTGAAAACAGTAAATCTAGTCAACCGAGGTTTAAGAAGGACAGCATCGAAATGCAGATTAGAAATTGATCATACTTTTAACACTGCATCATGACAGATTCAAATAAGTGTCTCTTATCACACGTACGCAAGCAATTTAAAGAGACGCTTGCTTTAAATCTGTTCAAGTGAAACAGTGAAACATCATATTAATGTCTAGTTTAGGATGTTTAAAATTTCTGATTAATACCCACCCGGTGGTTTTTAATTTCCTGGACAGAAAGATGTCATTTTGTGTCCTCTCTCCCTCTTCCCTGATGAATTGTTTATATATTTAAAACCATCAGGGACTTATAAGAATGATTTAAAAAAATATATTAATAAGAAACACATTTGCTGGGGAAAATAATCAATTTAAATATAATATACATTGTGCCGATTCAGAATAAAACACATTTGTAGGCGTTTTGAGTGTAGAATCTGTGAATAATGAGTTATGTCTGAACTGCTGGGACCAATCAGAATGAAAAACACTTAATTTAAGATGTTTAATACATAAGTATACAGAATCTATAAAAGCACTTTGGAAGATAAAGAGTGCAATTACTAGTTTTATTTAACTTTCAATTACTGTTAAAAAATAAAATGCATATAGACCAGCTGAGTTTATTGTCGAGTTAAAACTATCTGTTGATATCCCAATAATCTGGATCTGGATGTTTGATCTTTAAAAATATTGACGTTTGATTGCAGCTCCTTGTTGAGATCTCTTCTGAAACTCTAGTGGACGGTGATGGTTTTTGACTCTTTTTTCATGAAAAAATCTGAGACACAGATGAGATTCAAGCGAAACATTTGCTACCCATTTAATCTCATTTAAATTGGTGTTTGGCAAATGTTACATCAATACTGCTTGCTGTGGTGCTCTGTGGTCAGTGATCAGTTTTATAGGCTCTCACATCAACATTTGCTTTGATATTTCTTTTCAGATGTACAGTAATGACATTCAGACATTATTAAGCGTCTAGTGTAACATGCGTGTGCTCACGTGATGATAATCTGGAACCAGGAACAGCACCGAGGGATTTTCTAGCCTCTGGAAATGAGAGATAACATGAAGTCAAACAGTGACTAATTAGACAATTACACAAAGTCACAAAACAACCAGCAAACACATTCAATCTCTTCTGCGTTCTTCGCTTTAGAATATTAAGATAAACAAATTCTCTGCAGCCATGTGAACATAAGTAGATATGAGTCAAAAACACAACCTCTTTACCGTATTGAACGATCCCTGCAGAAAAATAATTAAAACACCGAAGCTCATCAGGACACACATTTAGTGTATTGTTGAAAAAGTGGTTTACCAGAATAACCACAGTTTAACCATAGTATTTGCTGTAAAATAAAAAGGTAAAACTGTGGTCAATTTTCACAATGATATGGCACGATTTGATGTTAAGCACTAAACCCATTTTTTTGTGAAATCAATAAGAAACGATTAAGGAAACTGGAAATTTGAACATTTCCAACAATTCCATCACAAACAGATGCATTTATACAGAGAAAGAAAGCGAGAGAGAGAGAGTGAGAGCAAGAGAAGAGATAGCACTTCAACTGTGTGGGATTAAAGTCACACCATTGCAGGTATAAGACTGTCTCTGAGGAATAATTACAAATGGATGTGTGTGCGAGAGAGAGAGAGAGAGAGAGAGAGAGAGAGAAAGCGAGAGAGAGAGAGAGAGAGAGAGAGAGAGAGAGAAAGAGAGAGAGAGGCCACAAATAATGGTCTGATCATATTTTCTCTTCTCATTAGCAGAAACAGCGAATGGCACAATTACTTTGACGGAGTGGCACGTCGGGACCGAGCTGAGAGCCAGTGTGAGAAGATGTGTGTTTCTCCACCTACACGACGGCTGAATTTCATTTAATGAAAGAGCAGTGAGCAGAGAGAGAGAGAGAGAGAAAGAGAGAGAGAGGGGGGGCGGGCATGCAGACAGATTACTTTTCATTCTCACTTTTTCATCTAGATTACAAACAGCTCCAGATTTAAGCATGCAAGACATCCTCTGTCCCAAAACCCACAGAGCTGTCTTCTAAATGATAGCTGCAACCGAACGTCAATCATTTTCAATGACAGCCGCCATTCGGTGATGAGGAACAGCTGCCATAGGCGAGGTGTCGGCGTGTCCAGGAATGCATCCAATAGCAGCGAAGACTCTCGCGTGATTCTGTTAGACGCTTTAGCTGACATGATGATATTTTGTTCTGTGTGATTGTTTAAGACTGGAATAAAAAGGTGTAGAAAGCACCAAAATTGGTTGTAGACATTTTAGAAAAACATAGAATAATTAAAAGTGAATTATTTGTTTATAGAGCTTGATAATCGACGTCACGTTGCATTGAATGTTGCGCCATCTTGGGAGGACGGCTGCTAGTGTGTTCAATGCAGTGTTTTGTTTTTCTTGTTTGAATATAACTATGGAAGGTTGGTCTTTCTGTGCTAAAGACCGCAATTATTACACAGAATCGTTCAGCAAAAGGTCATGTTTTTTTCACTTTCGATTTCTCCATAAACAGCATCAAACAAAACAAGTACCAGTACATAATGGCAGTGGAGTATGATCCTCCCAAGATGGCGGCACCGCTGCAACATAGGGCGTCAACTTTACATTCTCTATACTGTAATTCTGTGAATTTATGTTTGAAAAGATGCAATATATCCTCAAAGAGAAAATATTAAACAGCATTTATAATCATATTTGAATAAAGCAAAGACATTGTTTAACATTCAACTTGTATCTTGAAGACATTTCACAAAGTGCATTTAAAAACTTACAGGGTCTGCCATGACTCGTTCCCCTCATATGTTTTTTAAACTTTTTGTCTTCTCTTAAATACAAAAGATTTTTGTTTTATGTTGTGAAATTGAAAGGCAACAGATGTTTGCTTCGAAAAAGAATGAAAAGAGGTCAATGACAAAAATCTAAATAAAAAAAGCATGTTTGTTCATATTTCTGGTCATTCCAAGCTACTAAAACGAATGTGTTTAATTCTCAAATATCTTTGGCCTTCACATACTGTACATTTTATTCACATCGATAACCATTTGTTGAACCATACTGTGCCATATCATAGTTGAAAGTATAAAAGAAATAAAACCAAATGGTTCCCTTGGTTCATTTTCCCAAAGGTTTTATTTTCACATATCTAAATTTCTCAAAGGAAAAGAGGATATTAAACAACATGAAAATGTGAAAAACGGCTTGATGGAGTAGTGTTTTTAAGACGGTCACAATCATAAAACTCTGCATCCAAAGTTTTTACATGATTTGAATTTATCAAATCAAGTTAAGCAATTTCAACTTATTTTTATATGTTACAGCAACTCACCACCAGACAAAATGTATATGGTGAGTTGACTTGATTGTAATTTAAGACAGCAAAACATTTTAAAAAGTTTATTTGCAAAAATAGATAAAACTGTATTTCTTTATTGTGCAGTTGGGTTGTTTTTATTAAGTTATAAAATAAATACAGCAAAAAACACATTTAAAAACATTATTTTATGAAGGTTTTTTGCAAATTAACTAAAATTTTAGATAAATGGATAGATGTTTAGGTATTTTGTTGTGTTGTGTACTGTTCTATTTATAATTACAATATACAATATATTGATATTTGAAAAAATGTATATTTGCTTTAAATTTAGCATAAGGGTAACTTTTTACATATACTCCTTTAATAATAATAATTACTAATAATTTTAGCACCTTCATTTACAGTATATCACCTTATTTCTAAGACAACTTATTTAATCAAGGTTGTTTCAAATACTATTTAGGCATAAACATATTAAATTTTAACTATCAAACATGTTTCAAAAGCAAATCCAATAAATAACTATTGTATTTTAAGTAAAACACAGTAAAATAGAATAATTATGCCAATACAGATTAAATCTAAATTTAACAACAATAAATCGACTGTTAATTTTTAAAAGAGAAAAGCTGTTCAGTTCTCCTGTAAGACGTGTGACTGAAGTTAGTGCCCATTAGTGCGTAAGACCAAATGTGAGAATAATTTGATTGTACTGAGACAATTCAGTCTACACATGAGTTATCTGAGGTACTAAAGGTCTTCACTGAACCAACTGAGTGAGTAATTGAAGGGCATTTTCTAACATGCTCTGGGGTTTTGTGCCTCTCGCTCTCTCGCTTTTCAATATAAGCAGCACACAGCAAGACACATCCGAGGTCTATTGAGTTAGGAATTATTAAGATTCTAAACCAATCATGTCTTTTCCCACCTGCCAGCAAGAAAGAAAGAAAGCTTTTTTTAATCTTCAACATTTAAAGGTGCATCTGAGGTTTATGTACACTGTGTATAAAAATACGTTTCTGTAACTTTGGTACGATTTGTTGGAACTGTAGCAACACCAAGGCCGTGAGTTTGATTCACATGTATAAAAAGTACACGCTGAATATATGTATATATTTGTATATTTTTCTTTATAAAACAGCTGATGTGATTCACAGGCGGCTGTGATCGATCACGTCAGGGACTTGAACTACTTCTTTAAAGCTATTAAACAACTTACTCCATAGCCTGAACATTCTCAATGTCTCTAAACATTTTTCTTCAGTCACCAATTAACCTTGCACTGTAAAACACGCTCAAATCGGATTCTCGAGTCAACGCTTGTCCTTACACAACAAACTGATGCTAAGGGGATTTTCTCAGTTGCTCAATGTGTCTTTAGTACTTTTCTGGACCTTGACAACTTCAACCATGTTGTCTACGAGTAGGCCTGGCATTTTACATTTACATTTATGCATTTGGCAGACACTTTTATCCAAAGAGACTTACATTGCAGTATCCTGTACATTTATACATAGGTGTGAGCAATCCCCTGGGATCGTACCCACAACCTTACATTGTTAACACAATGCTCTTACCACTGAGCTGACATGTTGAACGTCACATTCTAAAATAATCCGCAAAAATATGGCACAGTACCGTTTTGAAATGAAGTAATTTTTCCTTATTCATTTTTTACAGTTGTTTTACCTGTATTTTACATTTTGCACTGCATTAAATGAGCCATAACGGAAAATGTCCATAAAATAAAGTAAAATGTACTGGTCATTTTCTGCCAGTATTATATCCGTTTTTTTACTGATGTTTTTTACAGTGCATGTGGGTGAGTCATTTTTATTTTTTTATTTTGAGAGGAACTTTTCCTTGAATGCAAATGCATTATCAGGTAATTGTCAATCAAAGGCCAAAACTAGCATGTCCTATGCAAAAGGCTTTGACTTTTAATTTCACATCACATTGTTTTATTTTTCTGTTAAGAGTCCTTTTTGGAGGAAATTGGTTTACCGAGGAGCACTTGGGCTTAACTTAGACTCGAGTGTTTGTAATAGTAGGCTGTTGATTTGTTGCAATTTTGACCTGTGCAGTTTATTATGATTTCTGAAACAATGTGGATTGCTCTTCTCCCGAATCAACTGTTTCTTGTTTATCACTGTCATGTCACTTGAGGTATGAGTAAAATACTCAAGTATTGTTCAAATCAGACACAAGACTTTTGGAATTGGTGACTTATTTGCTGGAAGTCCTTTCACTCAAGTCTGGTTTTCAGGAATTCTTTAGACCTCTGTTAAGACATCATTCCGGAGGTCTGAGCCAGTCTAAACTGATTTGCAACAAGTCTTGCGAGCACAAATCTCTAACAAGCAGACTGATGCAAGGATCTCTTCTCCTCCGGTCTTCTGCATTATAAATGCTAATGTCTCCCTAAAGCACGCTCTCGCTTTGGAACTAATTGCTTTGTGAATACGAGGAGGGAAAAGAGATCGAGGACGGGTATTAAAAGAGAAAAATGTCAGAAAGTTGATGCCGGGTAAGCCATCTGTTTCTCAAGGTCAACGTCAGCCGGCGAACGCATCCATCATGTTTAAAAGCCTGTAAACACAGAGACAAACTTTACTGTTTCTCACATTGTTACTGCGTGTTTTCAAGTGTCAAATAGGTCAAGGACAGAAAAAAATCTATTTAAATGATGTAAGAGAGTCCACATAACAACCATAGCAACACATAAGATACAGAGACAAAGATAAATATTCTCACTTTGTTTGTGTTGCTAATGAAACTCTTGCATGAATTTGACTTTATATTTGCATTTAAATGTAACACCAGCAGCGTTTTACTGCAGTGATGCTGATACACAAGGGGCAAATTTCACTACATTCTAAAACAAAAGCCTATTGTTTGCTCCCCGATGAGCGCTCAGCGAGGTGTTTACGGTGAATACTCTCTTACCCTGAAATAATGATCACCTTGACAACATAATGCCATTTATATAATTACAATGATATAATTTAAATGATAGCAGCCGAAGGGTTGTGAGATTAAGTGCTTTCCCTCTGTGCTTTATATTTGTTGACGTACAGAGTCTTCTTTGGCTCGTACATAACCATGTTCAACCGCACATTTCTGCATGATTCATAATAAATGAAAGCAAATACATGCGCCCTATTAATCACTGACTGAAAATCCACTACAATCTCTATTGTGGATCATGATTTATGACCTCGCAGGGGCTGAAAAGATTAAAGGTCCCACCCATACCATATCAATGAGTTCCGCTCCTCAAGCTGTTTTGATTGGTCGGTCCCCCTCTCAGTGCAGGTGTATTCATAAACTTTGGCTCTTAGCAATAAACAGTAACAGTGGCGTCAACTTCCCTTCATCAGTTAAAACATGTGGATCGATCGAAGTGTAATGGAGGTCTGCTAGTGCATACGCAAACGGCAATTTTTGTTAGAGATCACGTTTTTTTCTACTATGGCGAGGGAAATGACACCGGACCGAATGGCGCCAGACCGGTTATATTTTCACTAGTAAGAGAAGGGTTATATTGGATCTGAGTTGGATTATAGAACAAGCAGATTGACTAAGAGACTGCAAGCAGGACTTCAAAGGACGTTTCATAGAAGTGTTTAAGAGGTATGCGCACAACACACCCACAATATCAGTGTATTACACAGAACAGCTTTCACAGCCGATGTTAAAGTCATGGAAGCTGTTATTTGACCAATGGCTATCTTAGAATGTGTGTAGCTGAATTCTTATTACCAGCTGTAGGACTGTGATTAAAGTTAAGGTAGTTTAGCGCGTAGCTCAGTCAAATGTTTACAATCTCTGATAATCAAACACTAACTCCAGTAACCAATCACAACAGCTTCCCTTCTTTGGCGCATTCCTTTGGGCGGAGGTTATTAAAAGCACTCGGAATAGTGACATCATGTACCCCGGAAGTAGAGGGCTGTAGTCTGATCCAGACATTCTCTGTAGTCCTTGAAAAGCGAATTCTGTTAAAGACAATATCTCACTTGGCATTAAACTTTGAGTTTTATCCTTTTGTAGGTATTATTTATGCTATAAAAGCAGTATTACACACTAACTAAAGTTTGAAAAATCTGATCGCAGGGAATGGCTGCTTTAAAATATTATACTGTCAATTCAGGTAATTTAGACAGAAATGGTGCTAGCTTGAACAAAACTCACCCAACATATATTAAGATGTTGCTAAGGTGTTTTGATCGTTTGCTGTTTTTTTTCCTCTTTCATAGCTCAGGGGAGTTGATGGAGTTCTCAGTTGTTCTCAATTTAAGTTTCGACTTAAACTCTCTGATTTATCTCATAAATTGCTGAAGAGAATTAAAAACAGAAACAAATTAAATGGTTCTTGTTGAAATCCATAAAGGGTATGGAGGTGTCAATGAATGTAGACTGTTGAGGTAAAATAATGTGGATTTGGGTAAATTTGATGAGAAATGTTTGAGTTCATATTGATATCTTCAATTATATTGACTTTTGATTGCAGACTTGGCTAATCTGAGCTCAGTTTGAGACACTGTTCAGATCTCTACTGAAACTCTTATGACAGAGACAAGTGTGAGATTTATAACTCTTTTTCTCATGAGACGTATCTGAGACACAGATGAGACTTAAGCAAACGTTTTACTTTATCCTCCATTCAATATCATCAGGTTCTTTAAACGTTATTAAGAACTTATATACAATTTAAGTTTTGGCCGAATGTTGGTTCTCTATGGTGAAATTTAGCAAAAGATTGAGTGTGATGGTAAGTAATGACTCACTGTTTCGTGGAGAACGGCAGCAAGTTCTCTGAAGACGAAGCGCTTTCCAATTTCCAAGAATGTTCCACTTTAAAGTGAGTGTGATGATGATGTGAGAGATGTTTAAAGTGTGTCATCAGTGCTTAACTCAAGGAGGAAACAGACGAGATGTCTGAGGAACAGAATCGGCTAACATGTCCTGATTTTTCTGCCGTTCCGTTTCATCTTCTAAAACTAAATAGCCTATATTTAGTCATGTGCATTCCGACTTCAGTTTGTCTCCATTATAAGATCCCAGGGTATTCTGGAAACACATAATAATTACTAACACAGAAAAATGTATGAGACGGATGAGCAGAATGATTTGGAAATTTTGAATCAAAAATCAATCGTTATATGCTAATATCAAATGTTTATTAATAATTATAATCATTATTTTTAAGGAAAATAAATGTGTATCATAAGGCAGAGAAAACGACACGAGGGCAGACAGACAGCTAATAGACAACAAATGGACAGATGCTGGAAAGAAAAAAAAAAACAGATAATGAACAGATGACGACTGACAGACTGAAAAACAGATATTACAATCGAGGACACACAGAATCTGAAGACCTCAGATTATAGATGAAAAACAGTGGACAGACAGACAGACAGACGACAGACGGATACTAGACAAATATAACAGACAAAAGACAGATGACAGACGACAGACATACAAAGTAACCGGCAGAAAAAAGAGATGGATAGACAGATTGACAGACAGAAAATAACCAGAGAACATTCAGAAATACACGAATAGAAATAGACAGACAAATCATGGATGAGAGGAAAACTGCCAACATACATTCAGACAGACAGATGTCAGGTAGACAGATAATAAATAAAAAACAGACAGACAGAAAGAGGACACATGTCAGACAGACAGATCACAGTCAACATACATGGACTAGACAGAAGACAGATAGACAGAAAGATAACAGACAGACAGACAGACAGACAAATGAACAGATGATAGACGAAAGACATACAAAGTAACTGCCAGACAAAGAGACAGACAGATGATGGATAGACAGAAAATAACCAGAATGTAGAGAGCATACAGACAAATAGAAATACTAACAGACGAGGCTATCATGGACGAGAGAAAAAACTGCCAACACACATTCAGACAGACAGATGACAGATAAACAGATAATAAATGTACAGATGACCAACAGACAGACAGATAATAGAGGAAAAACAGACAGACAGAAAGAGGACACATGTCAGACAGACAGATGACAGACAACATGCACCGGACAGAAGACAGATAGACAGAAAGATTACAGATATAGACAGATGACAGACAGACAGACAAACCGACAGACTGATGACAGACAGAGAGACAGACAGATGAAAGACAGACAGACAGACAGAGAAAACACATCAGACAGACAGATAATAGACAGAAGACAGACAGAAAGATTAGATAATAGACAATAAGCAGACAGACAGATGAACAGACATCCAAACTAACTGTAAGACAGAGAGACAGACTGATGAATAGACAGATGACAGCCTGAAGATAGAGAGATAATAAACAGCAAACGATTTTGATGAAAAATGAAATAACTGCCGACAGACACTGGACAGACAGATGAGTGATCATCAAAATTAAAAACAGACAAACACCACAGACAGTTTATGTCTCTTTACTCTATATAGTTCAAGTAAAGAGTGACTGAAGCTGCCGCGTGTTCTACAGATGAATAAAATGAACATTGAATGTAAAGTCCCATCATAAGAGAAGAAGAATGTTTATCTTATGTTCAGACGATACAACGTTAGTCTTTTAGATGTATCGGTTGGACACGCTTAGCGTGCTTCTATTACACAAGCGCATCGGCTATGACCAACAGGTTATAGATGGACCAGCGGTCCGTGCAGGACCTCCTACAGTCAGATCATTGATTTACAACATCCACATGTGGTGCTAGAGCAGATATGCCTCTTAACAGCGCCCGCAGGTGGCTTGGCAACTGCTTAACAAGAAAGAGTTTGGGCAAAAACATGTCATGAGGAGACAAAATAAAACTTAAAGACAATGGGCAATAGATATCATTTAAAGGTACAGTTCACCCAAAAATGAAAACACTGTCATTTACTCAAGTTGTTCCATACCCGTGTAAATTAATTTGTTCTGATGAACACAGATGAAGATATTTGAAATAATGTTAGAAATTCTCAGTTCTGGGACATCATTCACTTACATAGTAGGAAAAATGATTCAAAGGCGCTCCAGAAGGGTTTGCTTTCCTAAATTCATTAAAACATCTACAAAAAAATCAACATTTATTCACTACTATGGTAGCAGATGATGTCCCTGAACTGAACATTTGTGACATTAATTCAAATATCTTGGTAACACTTTCCTTGAAGCATTTATGTATAATGCACTATAAAATTACTTTTAAAGCATTGTAATGCAACTTTTAATGATAAATAATTGTTATAACAGTTAATACATTATCACACTGACAGCAATTCATTGTTACACTACACATTTTAAATTAGTTATAATTCTTTACAACTACATATAATGCATCACAACACACATTATGAAGAATTATAATGCATTTCACCCTTTAATAACTCTTTATAATGCATTATACATACATGCTTCAAGGAACGTGTTATCAATATCTTTCTTTGTGTTTAACAAAACAATACAAATATACAGAGTTTTGGAACAAGTTGAGGTTGAGTAAATGATGACAGACTTTTCATTTTTGGGTGAACTGTCCCTTTAAATTACTATTTATGTCTCTGACAGTACAGAATAAAAAAAATCTTAGGAATATAACCATATGAAATATCACAGATGTTTCAGAAGAGATGTAGACAATGTCTCAAACTGAGCTCAAATTTCTCAAGTCTGAAATGAAAAGTTTATATTAATAAAGATCTCAATATGAACTCACATTCGGTTACACCTCCAACAGTCTCACTTGTAAAGATTAGCAATAAAGATTTCTTTACATGATCAATGTTTTGTTCATCTCTTTAAACCCCATCAAAATCCTGTTCTGATCAATTGTTTAAAAGGTGCCAAGAACCCCAACATATACCGGCTGAAGACAGATGGTATCGAGGAGATGAGCTGCATAGGAATATGTTCCATCATCAGTGCCGGCTGTCCACTTTTACCCCACCGCCACACATTTGGCATGCAAAGATCCCAGCGTGTCGTTCTACTCAAATCCATCTAAATGACAAGTGACCCGGTTTGGCTCGCTCACCCGCTCTGAAAGGACGGATGCGAGTAACCTCCACCCAAACTTCTTCATTATGATAAACCTGCCGACACACGCCGCGTCACTTCTCTTAATTCAATTAAGATCATTTTCATTGACTTAATTGTTTGAGACAAGTCATTTTCCGAGACTTAGACCGCCCCACTGACAGCCGATCAGTAATTAATGTGTTTTTTAATTGGAGTGGATGTCTGGAGAAAACGGGGTTACACGGGGACGCTCATCTCGGGGCTGAGTCTGTGGCCTTCAGTGTCTCGTTCAGTTCAGCGTGTATTATAAAAATATGTCTGCTGATTACCGCAGGACGCCATTTTATCAACTATTGAAAATGTGAAAGCAGGCCGGTTGGGTGAAATGTTTCTGTACGCTACGGCTATGACACAAAACATTTGCCAAAGGCTGCAATTAATGACTCCAATTTATCGCTTCAGTAAGAGAAAGTTGATACAGTGACGTTTCACACAGCAGAACAAAGCGATCGATGTCAACAGGGTGTGAGTTATCAGAGGATGCGAGGGACCTGACATTAATTTGTGTCATTAATCATTTTATTCTGTAGTAACTGTTTAATAAAAAAACACCTGACGCTTTGCCATGAGTATAGTCTAGCTTTACAGTATTTAGACATCTGTACTGTATGGATATTGTAATGTATGGAGTGTTTAAGAAACTCAATGATTGTTAAGTGTGTCCATTCTGAGAGAGTAACTCTGTGAACGTTTTCGGTTGGCCAAGCCTATGTGCGGGCTTAAGTTTGTTCAGTAAAAGAAGTAATACAAACTTCAGAAAGAAGTTGGTGTCTCATCTTTATTGTGTTAAGGAGTTCAAACACAACAGACATATATCGTGAAAAAAGTTCTTATATCTATTATACTTGATGCTTAATCTTTCATTTTAAGCAAGCTAGATAAAACAATCTACTTCAAAATAAGTACTATATTTTAAAGCATCGTAGCAAAATGGTGAAAACATGTATTGTGTTCCAGACTCGGTACTTTTAAGGAAACCGACCGCATTAAGTTGGTACTACTGAGTATCGATTCAAATTAAATCAATAGCCGGGTTTCCATTTCGCTTAAAAAAGCTCAAATTGAAATAACACATTGAAAACATGGCCAATGGAAACACGTCAATACGCATAAACTCCCATGTAAAATAAAGAAATAATGCCCAAAACACTATAATTTTGTAATGGTTTTAATGCAAAAACCTAATGGTTCACAACATTATTTTAATGGAACCATTCATTTCTGTGATGGTTTCTTTTATTTTTATCAGTAGGGTTGTCACATTTATAATCTGATCTCTTGAGATCAATTTGTCATATACAGGTATTTTTTGCTTCTTTAGATATAGTATTACATATTTTAAACATTATCTCATCTATCCTCAATGTCCAGTATGGGGGAGGGGCGCCAGTTCTCAAAATGGGTTTACAGGGGGGCGCGACCAAAATTTAGGAAAACGAGCGAGTGTAGTATGGATATTTATAAGTGGTTATATGAAAATATAGAAGGAAATATATTCACTCTTTCACACTGTGCTGAACATTTAAGTTTGTTAAAGGTGCCTTTCCCCGCGATCCCATTTTTCAACCTTTAGTTAGTGCATAATGTTGTTGTTTTTTGCATAAATAAAGCTCAAAGTGCAATGCCAAGCAACATATATTGTTTTTAACAGAATTCGCTTTTTAAGGACTACAGAGAACGGCTGGAATCGGACTACAGCCCTATACTTCCCGGGTACATGATGTCACTATTCCGAGTGCTTTTAATAACCGTTATTTTTTTTGTAAAATTTCAATAAAATGCTTGGACTTTTTCACTGAATTGTTTTTTATTGCACAGAGAGTACCGAAAAAAGGTATATAGATGATCCGCAAAAAAGTTATGCCTAAGAATAAACAACAACTGCAAATCAATGATTCTTTATCAGATCAAGAGAGTTTACAGCCCTTTACATTCTTATACACCCAATCGGTTACACATTAAACAGCGTGCAAGAGGACCTTTCTGAAGACACCCGAGGACACAAGGCGACTCGAGTATTAGGGTTAATTGGTTTGCATTATCGTCCTCTCAGGTGGCATTTATCTTTGTGGGAAACTTGTGGCACCTGTCCTTGTAGTACACAGCCGAACAAGGGTTTTAATGAAAACAATTAGCATGAAGGGCATCTAAGGAGAGGAGTTTAATCACAGAGGGGAATTAGTTATTAAAATCCCATTGTTTTCTAAACGGCGTAATAAGCCAGTCCAAATTCACCTGCTGATAAAGATCGAGTGGATTTCTGCTTCATTTGTGTGTCTGCTCATGGCCCGCTCCTTACGGATTCTTAAGTATGCATGTTGTTGTTTGACAAGCTAAAGTGTTGCGGTAAGTTATGATAATTCGTTGGTTTATAGTAACGCGGGGCATAATTGCTACTGTGAAACTTCAAGGCTCCTCTCGGTTGCGTTGAGAATATCGAGCTCCATGCTCACATTATGGATGCACAAACAATTCAGAATAACTGCAGGAGGACCTTTCTGAAGACACCCGAGGACACAAGGCGACTCGAGTATTAGGGTTAATTGGTTTGATGATACTGAAAACTAAAAACATCTTTAGGTTCCTTCCATGTCCTGAAAATGGACTTGATCATTATTCAATAGATTTGGGGATACTGTGTTATGATATTGATATTTTTCCCCTTTTAGAGATTGTGTTAAAATCTTGGACATATGAAGACAACAGATCAGAAAGGAGATGATAAATAAGGTGATGAGATGATAAAAAAAAGATAAGATAAGATAAGATAAGATAAGATAAGTAAGATCAGATCAGATCAGATCAGATCAGATCAGATCAGATAAAATAACTAAACAAAAAAATAAAATGAAATAAAACGAATAAATAAATAAATAAATAAAATAAAATAGCCTTTTAAAGTCATTTCGTCACAGTCCTTCTAAAACCTTGGATGAGCAATTTTACTATTTTGCAGGAAATGGAAAAACATTGTGCCTTTTAAATGATAAAACACTGTGTTGTCAAAGCTGACAAACACTTGTGACAAACATGAAAGGGAGAATAACAATAATGATTTAAAGCAAAATATACAAATCAGAAAATATAGAGATAAAAGATTTGAGAACGAAAGAAGCGATTTGTGAATGCATTACAGAAGAGGGGAAAATAAAAAAAATGCAAATGACATTAAAAGCCTATATTATCAGAATGATAATGCACTATATAATGATCTATAATAATCATAATGAGAGTGTTTTTCATCTAACACAATAACATTTACATTTTTTACTTTTTGTTGAAATTTCGTATGAATTTTTTACAAACTGTTAAATACGTTTAGGTGTAATCTGCTTTGGCGGTAGTGACGGTTAAGTTTTGGGTGGGGCTTTATTATTGCGTTTTCCTAAAAATAACATCGTACAAAGTTCATACGTGTAAGCTCCACTTCCGAAAACGTAAGCAACGCTTCGAGGCTGGTCTGGACGAACTTCCTGTTTCAGTTTTTGAACACTTCACAAACGTGATTCACAAACAAAATTCAACGAACAGAACATTTATAATCGATGTAATTAAATATGTACGATTTAAAAATAATATAGATAAAAATGAAACCAGAAGTGGTTCTGGACCAACGTTTACATCTTGCAAAGTGGTCTATAAACAAATAACAAATTTCTGTGAGATCAGGCTGAATCCGAAACACCTGCTGATAGTTTACTGGACAGTTTAATTTTTCCCATCCTTGATCTCATTAGAAGCCGAGACCTGGTAATTTCAAGACGTTAGGTTACCGTAGATCACGTCTGGGTCGAGAGAGTGAACGCGGCGCTGGGAAATAAATTAAACAGTAACTGAGGTTAAAGATTCAATCTCTTAATGGATAATGTCTTCACGGCACTCTCGAGAGGAGCGCTCAACCTTAAATTGTACCAGCGGTGCAGAAAAGCTTCTCTTAGATCTAAATCTAATTGGTCTGTCCACAATGACACTCCCCAGCAGCCATATACCGCACCTTTTACGGCATAGCCTGTCGCTATGGCAACCGCTTCAAATAAGAGAAATCAAGTTTGGCTCGCTTGATGAATTACCAGTCCACATCGATCACGTTTATTGTTTAAGGGGCAGACATTCATGCTAGACAGATTCAGAGGAAACATACTGTGAAATGTGAGACGGTCTCTTTCGACAGCCATTCTAGGACCACAAAGCAAACTAAACCAATCTCATCATTTTCTCGCCAATGTCTCATTGTGCCTTTATGTCTTTTTTTGGATCACAAAGGGAGTTGCGTCTCATCTTGCATAAAAACAACAACATGAATGAATGATAGATCAGCTTCATAGTTACAGAAAACAAAACAGATTCTCAGCATCATAGATTATTCATGCCATCACAACCCGTTTTCCGCTCATTTATATCTGTAACGGTTCAGATTTTGCCATAATCAATAAATATTGGCGACATGCAATGATGCAAGATGTCTCTCGGTTACATTTCATTTTTATCCTGAGGACTATCACTACATCTGCTTAACATGAACTGCAGACCTTTTAAAAATGATATCTGTGTGTTTCCAGTAAAGCGCTTTTGTAAGATGCACAATCTGCTCTTCCCGGTCCACTGTAAAATGAGGTATGTCATTGACTTTAACAAGGACGATTAGGTTTTTCCCGCCTCAGACCTCCATCAGTAACAATGAGAAATGAATCGGAGCTTCAAGCGCTTTGTAAATGAATCCCTGTGTCATAATTGCTTTGACTCTTGTTGAAGAAATCAGCTCTTAATTTATCATCGCTGGAGGATTCGGGTAGAGGGACAGTAAGTATTTGGTGTAAAGTGGGTCTGACTTCAGGCACTCGCTTAACTTTGTTAAAGTGGACATTTTAAGGTTTTAAAAATGTTTTAGAGATGACATGTGAAGCTTGTTGAGAGGAGCAGATGAGGATCGAAAGGGTTTGATGTGTTGACATTTCTCATAAATAATCAAAATGTACAAACCACACAGAATCAGTGCAGACAATGATATTGCGTTAGCTAGAAAAATACATGTTTATGAACTTTTTTGGGGAAAAAAACTAATAAATAATGACGAGAAAAAAAAAATATTTTCAAGCACAATTTCATGGCCAATCATACAAAAAAATGTTTACGCATTTGTTTGCTTATATTTTGTTCCCAATCAAGCTGCACAATCCACATACAGAATGGTGCCATATGTTCTGTTGTCTATTAGACTTCTTGCATGTGCTTTTAATACCTCCGGGTATATTTGAACATAAAAAGATATTTCATGAAATATATGTTAATTGCTTTATGTTAAACGGTATAAAAAGGTGCTAACTAGATAATGTGAACACAAGGGTGAGTGCTTTCACAGACAAATCTCTGCAGGGAAAGTGAGAAACGGTAAAATCCACTGAGCATAGCAACAATTAAAAGTTAAGTTAGACTTTATAATAAAAGTCTTGCTTCAAAAGAAGTTCAATTCAGTTTTATAAATCTCATATCCAGCAATGACGGTCCGTGAGGGATCTGCTCTAATAAATGAACACAGAAAACACAGTAAAACAACTCAATGTGTGAAACGTGTGCGAAAACTGCCATGTTGAGGTGTTATCGGTGGTTTAATGCGTCTCTTTAAGTGCTTGCTACAAAGTTCACCCAATAATAAAAGGCAGTCCTCATTTATTTACTTTCATGTTGATTCGACTATTTCGTCAGTGGAAAACAAAAGATGATATTTTGAGAAATGTCTCTGTGGTTTTGTTCATACAATGGAAGTCAAAGAGGTTCAATGTTACCAACATTCTTCAAAATATTTTTTTGTGTTCTGCAGAAAAAAGAAAGTCATACAGGTTTGGAATGACATGAGAGTGAATAAAGGGTTTCATTATTTTATAACAGGACAGAAACCGTGTTTATCGTTTGTATTGCCACAATTTTACACAAACACCATGTGTAAACTATTCTGAGGTTACTTGCATAAATCTTACTTGCATAAAAATAACATCAGATCTCTCGTCAACATCACACCATCTGAGACATCACCTGCAAATGCAGAAAAAAAGCTAAAACATAAATAGTACATCATAACTCTTCAAACTTTTTTTGTAGCTTTAGAAACATCAGAAACCTAAGTTTTATAAACTGATAAGCTGTTTTCTCTAAAAAAAAATGTGACAGGAATTTCAAGTGAAACAATTTACATTAAAACGTTGAGTAAATTCTGAAACTGGGAAATCAATAAAAATATATTGTTTAAAATGAGTAAATGTAAGTAAAATAATTAAGTAAATCTGTGTAGCTCAAATATTTCTATTAGAATTAACCAAAAATATTAAGTGTATATTAAAAATAGAATAAAATTATATTTTATCCTTTTTTCATTAATTAAAATAACATAATATATGTAAGTTTTAGAGTAATTAACTGTTGGATTTTTTTATCATTTTTTATATGTCCCACTAAAAAAAATCAGTTACATGATTTTAAAAGATAATATAGCTGTTTATTTTTGTGATATTTACTTAACTCACAAAATATTTTTTAGAGTGTAAGAGTAATCCACGATCCTGTCGATCTGCTTCAAAAGAATCATAAACATCAACAACATCTACAGACAACACAGACTGACTGAAATAAATATACTCATTTAATCATATTTTTTCAATTTGATTGCCTGCAAGAAACTCCAGGGACAAGAAAATACAGTATTTGTTTGACAGTCTAAATGACATCTGTGCAGCAGATATTTCAATTCAATATCCTTTTATGAAAGACTATTATTATTATTGCATATACACACACATGAAATATGAAATTAGTTTTTAGCAGTCTCCTAAGATTAAGACAAATAAAACTATGGTGCTCATAAGTGTGCAAACTCCAAATATTCTCTGGACCAACCGTTTCAATCTCTGTAACCCCCCAAACTACCACCTCGTTTCTCATTTTCTCATTTCTACCAAACCCTGATTTTTACAGAGATCGAAGCCCTTATCCCTGAAAACAGCAGCTCATGATTTCTATAACACATCACAAAACTAGGATCCTCTCAGGTGCACATCATTATAATTGAAACTTCCAGTCATAACGGAGAAAAAAATGGTTTTCAAAATGAAAGGTTTATCTCTCATATCATGGGTTGCATTTTGTCTATACAAGAAGTGTTTTACATATGTTATATTTCACATTGCTAGTCAGACATTAACACACTTGAGATGTTTTTTTATGATCTTATAAACTTAATCATACATCTTTGAAAACGCAATTGTTGGCTATTGATTAATGTAAAGGAGCCCGACAGTAAGCATGGTAACCTGGTCATAGCATTTTTCCAAATTTTATAATATGGAAAACGTTATACTTTTTTCATATTCCATAGTTTGAGTTTTTCTTATGAGAGTCATTTGAACATATTGTACAGTCTATATAATGCATGTTAAATGTTTTTGTACCTTATTGTGTTTCCTTCATAATGTGTGAAAAATGAAAGTAAACCGTACTTTGATTATTAGTAGAACAAATTGCTTTTATTATATTTACATGTATTTATTCAGGAGATGTTTTCCGGCATCATTCAGAAAGATGAAGTCATAAATCATGTGAGGACGATATTAGCTGCACTGCATTAAACACCTCACAAATGTACAGCGATGTTTAACCGCCTGAAAGAAACAGATGGAGAATATTCTGAATGATAAGAGATTTCAAACGAATGTGATTATGAATTTTGTTCAAACAGACAAAGTTTACCCAAAGTAATAAAATATACAAGTTTTAATGTAACTGAATTTGTTTGCTAGTTGTTTGAAGTGTCAGTGAATTTTTTCTGGAACATATTACTTTTCTGACGTATTAATGAGCAAAACACAGTACTTTATAAATGTCCTCAAATATATTTGAGTTACTCTTTAAAAATGTAAATAAAGGTCCTTTTCAGTTTTTAAACTGCTAAATAATATTTCTGAATAAAGAATAATAGTTGTATGGAAACAGATACTAGTCAGAGATTTACATTTCTGCAACTCAAATATACACATTATTTATAAAGAGATTGTCTCATTATTTTGAACAAATTTGTATTTATAAAACAAAACACCTAGAAAAGAGAGAGCATTACTTCATGTGAGAAAGTAACACAAAAGTAGCACAACGCACAACTTTCAATAAAATGTAACATAACCAACCTTTTTAGGAACTAATCCAAAATTGTAACTTTTAAAATGAAAGAGATTTAAATCTAGATTTTGAGAGTTTTGACGATATTCTGAGGTGCAGAATGACATCACAAAAAACGTTGATCTTTTGGTGGAAGTGAGAGACTCCATCTATATAAATAATGCATATGAATGACTTCATATGAATAACAGTAGCACAGAGGCAGCCGTTTTAACTTTCCTTGAAGTTGAAAGGAGATTAAAAGTGTTAACTTGCCTGACACTATTTTGTAGCTTTTGGTGATGGTTTGGGACGGTGCTGTGAGATATCAATGTCAATGTCAGCGTCAGCTAACAAAGCGTGAGGCTTAATGAACCTATAAGCACATTGAGATTCTCCAACAGAAGGACGAGTGAATCACCACCCGTGCGGAGCCTGGGCTAAAGAGAACCAGCTCTCAATAGGAAATCAATATTGATGTTCTCAATTACAGGAGCGCTTAAAAAGCAAATGAGCTTTCTAAACCGTCATTTAATCTGGATCGCTGGTGGATCAGAGAAGAGTCTGAGACTAACAAAGGAACGGGTAAGAAAGTGTTGGATAATTTGATGTGTGCGTTTTCCAACTATGGTCTCAAGTTCCGTCGCTCCAACATATTTCGAAACAATCGTTCCAACGATCAACCGCAACCAGCATCGCAATGTTACGTGGTTGGAACTACATGTCTAAAGCATGGTTCCTTTTTATAATGACATGTAGACTTACATGCATCATGCCTTTGAGCAAATTAAGCAAGCTACATGCAGTGCATTCGATATCCATCATTCTAAATATACAAATTAAATTTTCCATCTATTGATAAGAAAAACAAGAGAAAAAACATGAATTTACCTGGGGAATCCCTGGGCAAAGTGGTGTTGGAGGAAGCTTACATGAATGAAATATCATGAAGTAAAACAACAGATAACAAACGTAGGATAACAGAAGTCACCGTTAAATGCAATGCATGTTATTTACAGCAAGAATTTGACATTAATTTGATCTGAACGTATTTATTAGTTAGACATCATTACTCCAGTACCTGTATGGCGTCATCAGCTAGATTGCTGAACCAAATTGGTTCAAACGATTGATCTCCGACAGAGTTACTACGGTTTCAGGAAACAGTCGTAACTACATTGTTAATTTCCCCAATGATTGATCGTACTATGGTGGTTAACCAACAAATTGTGTCGTTGTTTGGGAAACAGCAGAAGCACTAGAGGATAGTTCAGGTGAACTATTGATTATAATATGATTGGTGAAAAAATGTTGTTTTAATTTAATTTGTTGCAAAATATTCAGATACAAATGGTTTAAGAATGTACACTGACCTGATTATATCTTTGGTAATATTTTCTCGGATGTGATTCAGTTGTATAGTTCTGCGCCAGGAGTTCATTTATGAAACATTTGAAGTTGGCCTCTACAAAAGAATATCACACGCGCGGAAATCTCAGAGCTGATGGTCTGCATGTTTCTCTAAGGAGAAAGAAGGAAATGTTTACCTAAAGAACTTGAGTCTTCTCTGACTCATGTCAGATCTCTTTACCTTCATTCCAGCTTCTGGTCTGTGTGAACTGCCGAACTCATGAACTGATCAATGAGTCTCGCTGTGATCAAACTCGGTCACCCGTGATGATCTAAGGACGCTTCACCAGTCAATTCTTGAGCGAAATCTGCCACCTGTAAACGTAAGAAAATTTGCTTCCTAGATGCGGTCAATACAAATTAGAGTGAGTACGTATAGGAATTTCATACTTTTTATCTTACATTTATGCATTTGGCAGACGCTTTTATCCAAAGCGACTTACATTGCTTTATCTTATACGTTTTACATAGGTATTTGTAATTCCCTGGGATCAAACCCACAACCTTGCGTTGTTAACACAATGCTCTTACCACTGAGCTACAGGAAAGCTTTCTGAATGTTATTAATTCATATAATGATTATTAATATTGAACATCCGACTGGTGATGGTTCTGAACATTTTCTATATATAGAGCACAAATTCATTGCATTTTCCTCTTTTGATTGACAGGATATGTCGGCCCTGACCATAGGCTGTTTTTAAACTATTGGCCAAAAGCCGATAGTGTGAAAAATTGCTTTTGCTGACCGATACCGATTATTGGCCGATATATCGGTGCATCTCTACTAAAAAAGTATGAATAAGATCATACAAATTTATGAGAATAAGGGGTTTCACTTGAAACACATAAGCCTGAATTTTTTTATAAAGCAAAAATGGCAGTGTAGTTTAAAGACTTAAAGAACTTCAGCTCTTAAGATTCACCATGCGAGTCATGAAACATGAAACAATCTCAAGAACAAAACGCACTTCAGCTTCTCTCCAACAGACAGATTAGCATTTCACAGATAAATGAGAAAATCCAAAAATCTCCCAGAAACACCCTGGATTACAGATAAAATAGTGCTTCTAGCAAACATTTCCCGTCTTTAGCATTTACTTTAGCCCAAAAGCCGAACATCTGTGAGAGGATGACAAAATCCAAGAATAATATATTAAATGTTTTATTTATTCACTAAGTCACTTTGAAAAGTGAGAGATAAGCAAAGCTGAGGGTGTTGTGATGTCGGAGGCCGTGGGTGAACACAGAACGGATTTAGATTTCATTTCACTTCATCCACAGAGCCATGCGCGTGGCGGCCGATATTGAACGGACGACGGTTATGGAATTAGCGAAGAGTAAACAAGACCAAACTCTTTCCTGGTTGATCTTTTCTGGAATATATGTGAGGTAAACCTGCTTGGGTGTGTTTCTTATAGTCCGTGTGTGTTGTTGAGACGAATATACTGTAGGTGAGCATCACATTCAGAATATTACAAAATACAATTCAGTCCACAAAAACAGTCCAACAGATCCACTTGATGACCGATTTAAATGGGATTAACAATCAAATTAAAATGGATTTATATAATAATTTGTTCAATTAAAATTACTCAAATTAAATCTTTACAACCAAAATTTGTAGATTCCCAAGATTTTTACATTTAACTCATTTTTATTGTTAACATAATAGGAACATAATTCTATTAAGTATGATTTAGTAATTTCTTTTCATAAAATCTACTAGTACACAAAATAAAAAAAAATCAGTGTACAGTTTAGAATTCAATATAACATTTTACAGTTTTTTCCCAAAAGGGAAATGTTTTGTGACATAATAACAAAAAAATACAGCTAACTAACATAATAAAAACATGATATTTGAAAAAAACATATAAAAGGGGTTATCTCTTTTTGGGAAGAAACTGGTAATAGTTGAAATGAACCACTGTGGGCAAAATAAGTTGAAGCCCTTGTAAAACTACTATCCGTACTTCACCCGCATTTTTGAAAGAGAACACATATGGAAAAATTGTGTTAAAAACTCCAAGAATACAATGAAAATAATCACCTTCATATCATCACCTTCACAACTTTGCTGTTCTCAAACTGCAATGAGAGCTTACTGTATAAGAGGCGAGATGTGAGTGTGTGTGAACCCGTCAGTCTCCTCAATTAAAATCAGTTTGTATTCAGAATGCGCTGAAGGAACGGCATGACGCTCAGTGTATCGCCAATAGCGCTAATTAAAAAAAGGACTAAAACTGTCTCCAGCGGAAGCCAATTGACTTCACGTGAAGGCCACAACTTATTAAAACGTATTTCCTGAATAGCGTTTGATTAACGAAGAGCAAAGTTCAGTTTCTCGCTGAACTATTTAACTCTTAAATACCCGTCACGCCATGCCAGACCCCCGATTTTAACTATAATACAACTCTGTTATTGAATTGATTTCAAACTTTTTGATTCTTTGTTACCTTTAACCAATCCACTACTTTTCGAGACCCCCAACTCCATTTAGACTTAAGACCATTTTAAAGTCGACCACAGATCTTTTACATTTTCATTTAGTCATTTAGCTGACGTTTTTTTCCAAAGCGACTTACAAATGAGACTTTTATTCACCGCTTATGGGGTTTGATGGAGTTCATGGTTGGGTTTAATTCAATTATCAAAGTAGTCTCAGATGTTTCTCCGAAAGCTAAGAGTATTGTTGAAATCCATGAAGAGTAAGGAGGTGTAAAATGGATGTAGATTTGACAGGTAAATAATCTTGATTTGAGTAAATTTGTTTAGAAATGTTCAATCTTCAATAATATTGAACTTTGATGGCAGTCTTGACAAATCTGAGCTCAGTTTGTGAAAATCCTGAAATCCACTTGGCTTCCAGTGTTGTTCTTGGCAAATATCGTCACTTAAATTCCTGTCAGAGAGTCTTTCTCAACAGCTTATGACTCCTTTGTCATTTAAACTCCTGGTTTTCATTTTTTATTCATTGAAGAAGTTTGAACCAGAAGCACTAAGAGAAAAATGGAGAACTGGTTCCATTTCAGAGCAAAAACACAAATAGATCAAGAACGTTGAGACGAGAGACACGATGTCAGCAGAACTGCTTATCAAAGCCACTTACTGACACCATCTCAGAGTAAGCAGAAATTGTACAAATACATAATTCAAATAAATAAATAATAAAACCCTTTTTAAAGACTCACATAGAAAGGATGGAGATTTGCTCGGGGTGAAATGTTCCCAGAAATATTCTGCCTGTGGTAGTTTCGGTGTCAGCCGGGTCAAGTCGGATCAGGTTCATGTGGGAGAGAAACACAGAGTTGTATTGATCCAGCGTGACGCGGCGGTGAGAGCCGAGGGTGCCAGTCACCCCATCAAAACACTGCAACAACGCATCAGATCCTGTTTGAGTGACTCGGTCAAAACATGCAGATGACATCATCATTTCAACATTTGACTCAGGGGATTTGAAGGAGTTCTCAATTGTGTTTCTTTTAAATATAATAATGATTTAATATACATCCCTCTTAAAATTTCTTATGAGAAATAAAAGCAGAGACAGTTGTTCAATTCTATGAAGAGTATGGAGGTAAGAAATGAATGTAGATTGTTGAGGCAAATAATGTGGATTTGAGTAAATTTGATGAGAAATGTTTGAGTTCATGTTGAAATCTTCAATAATCTTGACTTTTGATTGCAGACTTCTGAGCTCAGTTTGTTGACATCTCTTCTGAAACTGTAATGACAGAGACATTTTCTCATGAGAAATATCTGTCGAAAAACATCTAAGATAAACTTGATATTTGAGTAAAACATAACAGAGAAGTCTGATGCATTGAAGCAACATATGAGCAGCAGTGCCTTCTTCATTTTTGCAAGACAAACAAAAAAACATTTTAAATTCAGAAATCTGGAATCTAAACGCAGACACACATGTTCTGGTTAAACACAGAGAGGTCAGATGGTAAGGTTGGTAGTAACATGCTTACCCTGTTGCATTGTGGGAGGCAGAATACATTGAGGAGTTTAGAGGGCGTCCGCATGGAAGAAGTCTGCATATAAACCAGATATGTGATCAGTCATGGACAGACTATATTATCGTTTCCCAAAGTCCTTCTCACAGAAATCTATTATGGTGCAGAACATGGGGTTCTGTGTCAGAAATAATGCTTCAGAAATCAGTAAGAAAAGAAGGCTAATCTAAAATTAGCATTGAAATTGATATTGCATGTCGGGTTAAACTTGAATGTGCAAAATGTTTAGTTTTTCAAGTATTTTTGTAGAAATATCAAAACATTCCTAAATCGAGATATATTTACTTCAGACGTAAGGCTGTGCTCATACTTGACTTCTTTTATGAAGCTGCCTGCGTTTGTTTTACATTATAATCAGTGTTGGGTGTAACTAGTTACTAATGAATTAGTTACTGTTATTTAATTACTTTTCCCTTGAAAAAGTAAAGTAAGGGATTACTCTTGTTTTTCTGTAATTTGATTACAGTTATATCTGATGTAATTCAACTAAATACTTTGTGTAATATGTGTGTGTGCAGAAGTGGAATTGACATCAGAATTCAAAGCCTGACTTTAAAATCCGTGCCTCAATGTTTAATTCTCACATTTGAAATTAATAATACTACTTTATGTAGTTTTATATTATTTAGCAGTTTCACGTCTCTCCTTGAATCACTTAACTAGTCAAGGTTGATATAGGATATGGAAAGTAATTGGTGATGAATAATAATGAAATACTTTTTGGAGAGAGTAACTTGTGCAGTAATCTAATTACATTATTGAATATGTCAGAGTAACTTAACCAACACTGATTATAATTCTATGGAGTAAACCGTGTTTTCTAAAAGTCACACAAGCTTTTTTAGACGCCACTTTCAGCGACTTTTTCTGCAGCTCCGAGCGCCCTTTTAAGTTGAAATAAGTTCAACTTTTCTGAAGAAAATCGCTGGGTCAAGCATCCTTTTTGACAGCTGACCAATGACAAGTGAGTACTGAGACGTGACGTTTCCATAACAACATGCGAGGAAGGTGATTGGTCATGCAGGATCCTTCTCTAAAAAATAAAATGGAGGCCGAAGCACTGCCTTGAACATAATTTTATATGAATTCAAGTTTATTTGTCACATTTAATAACTTTCGATTGCATTTCTAGCGAGATATTAGTAATACAGTTTTAAAATATGTGGTTGGTTTTTGCAAAGAAGGTCTCTGTTTATAATTCAAGTAGACTTCTGTTACTCTGCCTAGATGAATCCGGTGTGCTGAGCTCCCTTCATGCACAAACGCTGCAAGCTTTTCAATTTACTAAAACAGCACTCTTGTCAACTTTTTCATGTCAAAAAAGACGTCAAGTGTGAACATTGCCTAAGACGACCAAATTAGGTTTCGTTTTCCAAAAAGCTTGTTTTGCCTTTTGTATCACGTTTATTTTTCTTGCACCTGCACTGGCTGATAAGAGCATAAACTCACTTAATTTTGATGATTTTTAACACCTGGTATGGAGAGCCGAAATACAATCGGTAGAAGTGAAATGCTAACACGATGCTGTAAACAGACTACACTTTTGATCGCTCGATATCAACGTCACCTCCGACAACCTTTTCAAACTTAATTAAAAATGTGTTCCCTGTTAAGTAATTACTCCGTGAATTAATCCGCATCTACGTTTTAAGACCTTTGTGCCCATGTTGCATTATTTGTGAGCTTTATATGCGTGATGACGTCTAACGTCCTGCCAAAGGAAGTAGTCGCTGTTAGCAACCGCCATTTTTAAGACGCAATAAGGCTTTAAAAAATCACAAGCGGTTAACAACTGTTGTGTTTTATTTCATAGAATACAAATATTTAGAGGTTTTGTTTGCCACAGACCTTATTTCGAGCGATTTACCAAAAACCCATTTAAAAAACCCAAAGACTGGAGTGATGGAACCGGAAGTGCTAAAACTCTCTTCCAGGTTTGCATACAAATATACGCCATCTCTGAGCCTCCGGATTAAAGTGACACTTCGCACAATATGTCTAAGTCGTTTACAGATGTTTCCACTGCAGCTCAATATACACAACAATTGAAGATATTAGGTGACGTCATGTTTGTCGTAAGAGTTTTATAGTTAAAATACCATGGAGTTAACCACTCGATTGGGATATTCTATTCTAGTTTTATTTTGGACGGCAAGGGCAGTGATCGAAACATCAAGCGTATTTGACAGTGTTAAAAAAAACTTGCTTATCTGTTAATTTTAGTCTGCTTTCATTCCAGTCATGGTTAGGTTTAAGGTTGGGGTCTCACTATTGCTTCGTCTAGCTTCACTTCGAAATTCATTCGAATCAGCAACCTCGCAAAACTGTTACAAATCCCTTTGAGATCAGGCTGGATGTTCAACTCTTTCATTGATGTTGGACAAACCATCAATTCACGTTTTTGCTTGATTTAAGGATGCGATTCTTCCAGAAGAGCATCTGAGCTTCCCATTGTTCTGAAATCAGTCTAAAATAATGGAGCCTACTTCAACCTGTAGCGTAAAGTCTGAATAATCTTTTAGATTACAGCCGGCCGGCTCTCATTACAGACTTTAATCTCCGGCGCTCTTCTGTTCATGAGCCGTCTGTGTTATCACACACCGCTTCTCCCGAGACCAGCACATATCCACATTTTCCCACTGATTCATAGCGGCTCATCTCCAAGCGTCCTTTTGTCTTGTGAATGAATCTGTTATACAACAGGGTAGCAGATGACACAGATACTTTTATTGGAATAAGAAAAAAACTAAAGCATGACCACGATGGCACATTTCAAGTACGTATGGTGTGGTCCAATTTCACGCAACTGTGTTTGGTACTTATGAACTGTTTTAATTTTGCATAAAAAATAAATCTTCGTTGTCTCTTTATTTAGTGAATGTTTGTCATCTTTTTAAAAATGACGTTCTGTAACAACATTTTTTAACCTTGTCGAATTCCTGAAAGTATTCCGAACATACAACAGTTTCAACCCCGCCGAGGTAAAATTAGAAACCTCATCGCAGTCTATTTAAATGAAAGCAGTCCACAAGATGTTATTCAAGTGGAAATACAGGCCAACAGAAAGAGGATCACACGGCTGAGAGTTAAAAAAGCACAACTTTACTGACCCATCGGAGCACACGGAGTCGCTCTGCGAGCCCGCCGGGTCCCTCGAGCGATTTCGACCTTGAAAACGACATGGCGGCAGATATTTAAAGCAGTCGCGTTATTAAAGTTCCTGCCCCCGCGAATCTATTTTTCACATGTTTCTCTTGTTCTTTGGACAAGCCGTGATAGCAAAGTAAATTAGTCCACTTTAACCTGCGACCTCTGAACGGTTTTCAAAGGCACCTTATTCTACCCGCACCGCTTCCATTCAACATCTAATTTTAGGAAAGCAGAGACATCAAAGCCCGAGCAGCTACATCCCATGAAATCACACCAAATCCCTGTGACTTATCACCGCGATGGAAAAAGACTGTCCTGTGCTCAAAGCTTCGGCCTGACAGGTTCTTCAGAGGGCGAGATGGGAATTAGAGCAGCATTGACTTTCACAGACAACACCTGGAAAGATGAGCAGGTTCAAGAGAGAATAAATGGACAAGTTGGTGTGCCAGGTCAAGTGATGGTACCTGCTTCTGTAAAGACTGTTCAGAGGGTCAACGGCTAAAACAAATCTCTCGTAACCGTTGCAATGTGCCATAGGTTACCATAGCCTTAATCTACGCATTGTGACATACGTATTTCAAATGGGTTTTCAGTTTTTCTGAATTTACTGTATGTGTGTAGGTAAAATACATCGTACATGTATTTAGG
This sequence comes from Triplophysa bombifrons, assembly GCA_029783895.1. NCBI lineage: Eukaryota > Metazoa > Chordata > Actinopteri > Cypriniformes > Nemacheilidae > Triplophysa > Triplophysa bombifrons. Next base: position 27,347,777 of record CM056452.1, read on the forward strand.
AAAAGTAAAAATTTGAAAAGTAAAAATATGATTTTTATCATGAATTGAATTTATAACAGTTTCCATGCGTCTTGTCATGTTGCCATTCGTTCACATTGCTGTAGGAACTCTTTTTCACTCCTGCGGTTCGGTTTGTTAAAATTCAACAGACACTGAACTGGAATGACCACGATACATCTAGAAATGCTGATTAAATAAAAATTTGGTCTCTTAAAGCGGACGTTACACACACAGTTTCTGCCAATCTCACATTAATCTTGAGAACCAATAGACTAGTATTACATCCTTTGTATCTTCGAAGAGTCTTGATCACATTTACAAAAGACAGATACAGGTGTACGATTATTTCCAAAAACTTACAACCTCCTGCACACTGAAATAAAGCACGTGTGCACCCATTGAACGCAGTGCTCTCCCACTCTCCCTGGTTGACTTGTACGCATGCTCTTTCTTCTCGCTCTAGCAGGTTGACATATG